>SJYC01115327.1:0-20504 GCA_006408675.1 Madoqua kirkii | reverse complement strand
CTGTTTTTTATTTCTCACTCTTGAGGACTCATTGCAATATTTCCTGCTCCATATTAAGTTTGAGAGCTTCTGAGAAGTATTCTTAGAATTCTGATCTTTTGGAAAGAATAATGATTCAATTAGAGTTTTTTTAATCATGCATGATGATTACTTTATGATAATGATCTTATATGGCTAAGATGTTACACTTATATCGCACTTAGATGCAGCCTTTCATTTTAGTAAGTTCTAAGAACCATCCATGATTTTATTATGTACCCAAATTTTACAAATTTTTAATCTAAGAATCTCCTGTTCTCTGTTGAAATAAGGATGCTGTATGATAAAGTACAGTGATAACCAGTACCAGCTGAAAAACATACAAAATGAAAAATAGAACTATTTACAAGCAAACCAGAAATCCCCATTTGTAGTCTAAGTAATCCACTTTAGAATGATCTCAGAAACCAGTGTTTCAGAGGTAGCTGGCAATTCCCTTGATGTTTCATTGGAGAAATCAAGACTTTAATAACACATATAGCATTAAGGCATTAGTTTCCTCCCATAGGAGAGGAAGGGAACTAAGGCTATGTTCTAACATCACTATTTCTAACAATATCCTGCTAGCTAAAGATTGAAGCTAGCCAAATTGCTGATCATTTTATTTACTTGAGTAGCAAGACATGAATAGAAGAACATTAAAATGAATTGTTTGTTAGAGTGATTATAGAAAAAAAAAAGTTCATTTTGTAGAATGATAACTTTAACCATTTTACTCCTTTTGCCACCAGGGCACTGCACAGAACTGGAGGGAGGGGGCAGGTTAGGATGTATGTCATGGGGTCAGCACTGGCAATTCTGCTATCAGTGAACAGGCCAGAGAAGGCTTAATGGAAAAAATGAGTCTTAAGCTGAGTCTTGAAAAATAGGTGAGATTTCAGTTGGTATAGATAAGACTAATCAGATAGACAAAATGAATGCAAGGGAGCAATATGGGTGGCAAGAAACTGAGTATACTGTAGTAATTGCAGGCCACTTCTTTAGGTATGAATATAAGATGTTTGTACTCAGCAGTGTCAGAATTTTAGCATTTGTTGATGATGCTGATGAAGGTTTCGGCAGGGAGAGGTGTATTTAAGTATAGTGAAGTTGTCCTTCTTTGAGAGTTGAATCAAGTTCACAGAGGAAGCAGAAAGGAATGGTATGAGTTTAGACTTGGAAATAAAAAAGTACCTTTCCCTTTGAAATAGGAATCGTCCTTCTTTTGTCGTTGTCGTCCAGTCCCTGTTGTGTCTGACTCTTTGCAACTCCATGAACTGCAGCACGCCAGGCTCCTCTGTCTAAGAAAGAATTCCTAGGGTCATAATATCTATTCTGTATTTCCCCTCTCTTCTTGAATGGTATTTTCTTTAGGAAATACATCCTATAGTATCTTAGCCTTTGGAGCTATCTGTCCATCAATATGTACATTCATTTAGACATTTTCTGAGTACCTGCTATGTGCCAGGAACTGTGCTGGGCATGGTGCATACAAAGATCAGCGAGCTACATCATTTTTGGCATACAGTTGCCCAAGCTCAGTGCCTGGCATATGGTTGATACTCAATAAAATTTTGCTGCTTTAAGGTGGGAATTAGGAAAAATGAGAAAGCACGATCGATTATCTGAAAATTTCTGTGTAAAGTAGGATGGTTATTATCTGGTGATAATGGAATGATAAGCAGTGAATGAGATGTGTGAGCAGAGAGATGCGAAGCACCTGCTAAGGGAAGTGTGCTGGGGAATAAATGGGAGATCAATATCAAGACTGTCAAGCAGCAATGAAAAGCCAGTTGGAGTAGCACGGATTGATTTTGCAGTGGGCCAGGGGTATACAAAGTGGTATGACTTTCTCCAAGAATACTATTTTAACAAAATTCTCTGTAGTATAGGAGAAGACTCAGGGAAACATGCTGGGGTAGGGTGGTGACTGACGGTGAGGACTGGCATGGCATAAAGATAGGAGTTTAAGGAATGCAAAGTAGAGTTTCTCATTTTGCTAAAGGCAGGCCCCCTCTCTTCCACACAACTTGATTTGGTATCACATGATATTTCCCTCATATTCTTAAACCATAAACAATTGCTTTACTCTAAACTGACTACTCTAAAATGTCCCTCCAACATGACCTCTGAAATAGTTGTACCATCAGTAAACGTGTTTTAGAATTGTTTTATTTATATCAGAATGTCCATGGGAGTATCCTCTTATGATAGATTCCTATCTTAAAGTTTCATAAAACTGTGAATGAAGTTGAATGCAAGATGTTTTAAAATTAATATTAAAATATTTACCTTTCTACTGTGAGATTTTGGAAATCCCATACAATAAATCCTATAAATCCTTGTTTTGAATAAATGGGAGATCCTTTCAGAGGACATTAAATCTGTTCAAATTAAAGAACAGCCTCTAATGATTTAGCTGCTATCATGTTCATTTACGCTGCTAATCATCTAGTCAAATTTATGTATTCCATGTGTCTGAATAAAGCTTCTGTGGTAGCTCAGCTGGTAAAGAATCTGCTTGCAATGCAGGAGACCCTGGTGTGATTCCTGGGTCAGGAAGATCCCCTGGAGGAGGGCATGGCAACCTTCTCCAGTGTTCTTGCCTGGAGAATCCCCATGGATAGAGGAGCCTGGCGGGCTACAGTCCATGGAGTTGCAAAGAGTCAGACATGACTGAGCAACTAAGCACAGCATATTATGTCTGAATATTTGAAGTGACTCTAAGAAAATATGACAAAATGGTATTCATTAGCTTATCAAAAAATATGATTGAATACATCACTGTTCTAAAGCCCATGGCAGTATCTTTTATTTTAAGCCAATTATCTGACACCAGGATTTTCCTCAGTTTAGATGGGTTCCTAGTCTTTGATGGAAAGAAGCTGACTGACTCTGGTTGTTCTCAATTCTTCTCTTAAGGAAGCCAGGTGGGTGGTTAATATAATATGTAGTAGCCAAGAAAATAACATTCAGAAGGATAACTCATGAAACTCTTCAAGTATAGGGAGTATCTTTTCCATTGGGATACCTCAAATTCTCAGGATAGGACTGGACTCATACCAGACACTCAAATATGTGTGCCTAGGCTCCATGCAACCCAAGGAGCCTGTATCTAGCTTGTTCTCAGCTACATCTCCATTACCTACCAAAGTATCAGACATATAATTGGTGTTGAGAAGGAAGGAAACCAGGAGGTCCAGGAATCAGTTCAGTCACTCAGTTGTGTCCGACTCTTTGCGACTCCATGGACTGCAGCACACCAGGCTTCCCTGTTCATCACCAACTCCCGGAGCTTGCACAAACTCATGTCCCAGATTGAGTCAGTGATGCCATCCACCCATCTCAGAAATGGTCCAGAGATGGTTACTTTTAATTCTAAGTAATACCATTCTCTTAGGCAGTATCTTAATGGATCAGGCACTGAACAAAACATCTGCACTTTAACAACTATCTTAATAATAGCGCATGTTATTAAACACCAAAGAACTTTTGGAACTACTCACATTAAAAAAAATTTAGAAAATTGCATTCAAATTATAGGCAATCTACATAGGAAATCACTTGCAGTTAATGTGTTGCTTAATAGGCATATGTTTCTTCATGTAAATTTTGGTATGTTCTTTGCCCATGATTTAACTAACTCACCTTTTAAAGAAAGCTGTTGTAAAACTGTATTTTAAATCTCAATAGTTTTAGCTTTTGCAGTTGGTGGGGGGGTGTTGGGGGGGTGGGGGCAGGGATGATGCTGCTTCTGGGGTATAAGAAGAGAAAATAAACCAGGTTAAAGAGTTTCATTTATTATCATCACTGTAATAGTTCAAAGCAAAACTAAGAAGATAATACCATTTTTATTATCTTCAGGGAGATTTTCCAAGTGTTTTGGAACCCCATCTGTATTGACAAATATAAATTAGATGAAATTGACCAAAAAGAGAGCTCTCCAAATGAGTTCAAAAGATGAATTATATGACCCTTCACTTATTGATAATAACAATAATTTACCTTACTACTTTATAGTTTATAATGTACTTTCACATACTTTGTCTCAATGGATTTGAGCAACTTGTAAGTTAAGTCATGCAGCTAACACTAGACCATTGATTTTTTCTATTTCCTTCATTATTCAAGCAATTCATAGTCATTGTAGATAATTTAAATATAGGAAAATACATAGAAAAGATCACTCTAAACCAATCATAGTCAATATTTTGGTGAATTTCCTTTCAGTCTTTTTTTTTCCCCTATGTGCTATTCCAGTATTTAAGCTAATACTCCATGCTGCTGCTGCTGCTGCTGCTGCTGCTGCTGCTGCTAAGTTGCTTCAGTCGTGTTTGACTCTGTGTGACCCCATAGATAGCAGCCCACCAGGCTCCCCCGTCCCTGGAATTCTCCAGGCAAGAACACTGGAGAGGGTTGCCATTTCCTTCTCCAGTGCGTGAAAGTAAAGAGTGAAAGTGAAGTCCCCCAGTCGTGTCCAACTCTTAGCGACTAGTTTATTATTCCATTGTTTCCTTTGACATTGTAACAGCCATTTCCCATTTCCTCTGAGTCTTTAAATATCATTTGAACAGCTGCCTAAGATAATTCTGATTTTTAAACATGACATAAAAGATATTTTTGATATCTTTATGCTCAAAACATTTTTTGTGTGTGTTTCAAGGTACTTTCTCAGGGCAGATTACAAGGTTACATTTATCAAATACTAGAAGCAGGCACAGGATCCGAAGGGGTTTGATTTGATGTAGCTAATCTTACTGCCTTTGAGAACAGTTCTAATTTTACAATCCTTAAAAATCTATAGAAAGTTTCCTTTGCGTCTTTTTTAAATGTTAGAGACAGAAGCCCTCAGATCACTCTTTTCATTATGTTCTCTGATGAAGAAAAAATCAAGTTGTTATATTAATAGAATGAGTTTAAAAATATTATTAATTTTGGGTATCATTCCCTTTAAAAGATGAAGATGTTAATAATAATAGCCAACTTTACTGAGAACTCACTATGTGCATGGCAGAGTGTTCTAGCATTTTACATGCGTTCATTCAATATAAGATAATTGTATGACTGAGAAAAAAGAATTCATTTCAACTAGGCATGAGAAACCAGTTTATTAACATGGTAAGTAGGTTTAGGTTTCCCTTAAATAAATGTAGAATATAAGAAAAGCTGCTGCTAGTCAATCAATAGATATACCAATAGACACTTTCTGATCTTGAGAAATGTTGTAGAATCTCTCACAGGCAATTAAAAATGGAAGAGGGAAAAAACTGGGAGGAGGAATGAGTGATGTGTACTTTTCACTTCTTTCTTTATAAAGTCATAGATGGCTGAAAAAGAAAGATTAGGATGTGAATACTAGTGAGAATCAAAGAAAGTATAGTCACATAACTTGAGAAAAATGTTTAAAAGAACATAGTAGACTGATTGTATGTACTAGCCACTTGCCTGAGAAAATTTTTATATTATCTAATTTCATGCTCACAACTCTATAAAGTAGGTGAAATTATCCCCATACAATCCAAGGGAGAAACTAACCAGCAAATGCTTGACAGAGTATAGAAATAAAATCAACAGAAAATAGGTGTTGAAACACACACATTACTAGTAAAGCAAAATAACCAAAAACCATCTTAGAAATTAAAACTACATTTTAAATTAAAAAATCTCAACAGACAGGCTAACTGGCAGACAAAATGCAGATGAAAAGCAAATTAATGAACAGGAAGATGGAACTGAGGAAAATTTCCAGAACCAAGCTATTAAAAGACATAAAATATAAAAGAAATTTTAAAAGACACTTGCTGCTGCTAAGTCGCTTCCGTTGTGTCCAACTCTTCCGTTGTAACCCCGTAGACAGCAGCCCACCAGGCTCCCCCATCCCTGGGATCCTCCAGGCAAGGATACTGGAGTGGGCTGCCATTTTAGGACACATATTTTCAGGAGGAAAGACTAGAGAGAATGGGCATTATCTGAACAGAAAGCAACTATCAATGTGGGAGAAAAAAATTTTTAAAGACCTATGTCTTCATATTTTAAAAGCTTATCTAATGCTAAACAACATTAACTTAAAAAAAAACTCATATAAAACCTCATGGTACTTGTGAAAAATAAAATAAATTATTACGCTTCCATAAAGAAACATAGAACACTATAATGAATGAGAAAATATTGTTGTTAGATTTCTCATCCATAACAATAGTTCTAGAGAAAATTAAAAAAAAAACACAAAAAACTTTCAAAGCACTGAGGGAGGAAAAAAAAACCTTTGAACATAGGAATCTGATGATTCAAACTGTCAGTCAAGAGTGATGACAAAGACATTTTCAAATATAGAAAGTTTAACCTCCACAGAGCCTTGCTTTAAGATATTTGGAGAAGTGGACTTGTATCAGAAATGCTCTTTTAAATGGTGTTAAATCAAAGGCATGAACTTGGACATGAATTTGAGCAAACTCCAGGAGAGAGTGGACGACAGAGGAGCCTGACTTGCTGCAGTCTATGGAGCTGCAAAGAATCGGACATGACTTAGCAACTGAACAAGAACAAAATCAAAGTCAGGGAATGAACTTTTTAGAACAGTAGGAAATTAGAGGTAGAGCTGTGGCCTGGGACATCCAAGAACTGTCTGTGTTTTGCCTAACACCCTCTTGCTACTCTTAGGAGAATGCTGGTTCTATTGGCTGAGCTGGAACTTAGCTTTCTGCATTCTGGAGAATGTTACTTTGGAGACTGTCGAACCACTGCCTAACCGCTAAGAGAACCAAAAGGTCAATAAAAGCTGTGATAGGTCTCTCCTTCTGACCAAGATGGAGTAACAGGGTTCAGATCTATCCTGCCAAGTAAATACCTAGAAAAGAAATAAAAAGCGGAAAAAAGAAGCAGATACTTTCAGATGCTGGACAGTAGAAATCATAGGACTGTGATCCATGAAAGAAACGAAGCAAGCAAATTGAGCCCTACAATTGCACCAGTTTCTAGGCAGTAACTAGATAGTTTCTATATATTTTTTTAAATTAATTTTTATTTTGTTTTTGGCCATGCTGGGTGTTTGTTGCTTCGTGGGCTTTTCTCTAATGTGGCAACGGGGGTCCTCTCTAGTTGCAGTGCTCCAGCTTCTCAATGTGGTGGCCTCTCTTGTTGTGGTAAGGACATGCTGGTTTCTGTAGCTGTAGCACATCGGCTCAGTAGTTGCAGCTTTCGGCCTCTGGAGAACAGGTTCAGTAGTTGGTGGCTCAGGGCTTAGTTGCTCCGTGGTATGTGGGATCTTCCTGGACCAAAGATCAAACCTGTGTCTGCTGCATTGGCAGGTGGATTCTTTCCCACTGAGCCACCAGGGAAGCCCTAGACAGTTTCTAATCTGCAGCACAGGAAGGTGGAATGCAAATAAGTCTGATTATTTCACCGGGTTGAAGAGACAATGAGCAGCATTTGAGAAGGAAAGGAAGCTAGAGTTTGTAGGATGGAGAACCAAAGAAAAGGGCATTCTGCAGAGGAGAGTTCTGGAAATCTACAGATCTTTGGCTGAGTATTGATCCAGATACATGGGAGACAGAACTACCCAAGTTTTTAAAGTAATAGAGCACAGGATAGACAGTAATAGAACACAGGGCTCACAAGGAATGTAAATACAATAGTTTGTGTTCTCACAGCATGAGTGGAAAGCTCTTGCAATATAAAAGGTCTTGATTAGAATACCCAGAACGGGTATCACCTTAGTTGTGGGGCTAAGTTAGCCCTGGCCTAAGGCTGCTCTGGACATGCCAAGACAGAGTTTAAAGACAAGCCTCAAAAACATTCAACTTGTTATATATACCTTAACTGCATATCAAAATCAAATCCTAATTAAATGAATGCTTCAAAATCCAGAAACCAACAATGTAAACTTTACAGTGTATGGCAATCAAAAAAATCAGGAAAATGACCCATAGCAATAATAAAAATGATTCAGTAGGAACATACTCAGAAATAAGAGATAATGTAACTAACCAATGAAGATATTAAAATAATGTCAACTTTTAAAACATAAAAGTAAGTGGTTTAAGTAGCAAAATCTACTTTATTTGGGAATTACAGAGAAACTGCAGTTCAGGACATGGCAATTCATAGGCAAGTCTAGAGAACAAAGAAAAAGTATCCTCTTGTATATAGGAAAGGAGGAAGATGGAAGGGGCTGTTTTGAGTTAAAGCTCACTGGAGGAGAACAAGGGTTCAGGATTGTAGCAGCATCTTATTGGTTGAGTTGCCAGGGATTTTTTGGCTGTATTTTATGGGCTGGCTGTTGCTGGGCAAGGGGAATATCTTCCTTTTTTCTGTTGGGGTATGTAAAGTAAGCTTCCTTCTGAGGTATGCTGCAAGAAGTGGTATCTGTGTGAGAGCTCCCTATTCAGGGTTTCCTGACTCAATTTTGAATGAGGTTTCCCTTTATTCATTTTCATATTTCACCCTTTTGATCTTTCCTCTAAAGCATCACTGATCAAGAGTCAGGTTTTCCATATTTAGTGGTTTTATCCATTTGATGCCAGAAAGAACCTTTCCTGGTTGTCATATCCTACTTTGGAGGGAAAGGATACCCTCCACATTTAAGTAACAAGAAAAGGTAGGAGAGAGAACTCTCAGGCATTTATCAAAAGTCTATATCTTATAGAAGCTGTGTTGGAGATCATCTTGAACCTCTGAGCTAGCATCACCGATTAGTACATTGTTTCTATAAGGGTCTGACAAGCAGTAGGTACAAAACTTAAAAACAATTATGCAAAGAAAAATTAAAAGTTTATGGCAAATCCAAAGTATATTGTGGTTTTAAACCAGGACTCTAGACTTGAAGTTAGCCAACTGAAAACTGAAAAAAATCAAAGGACCATGAAGAGTTGGTTATATTTGTTGTAACCAGTGCACTCTTTTTTGATCTTGGGTTTCTGCCCCTCCAGGGGCATCTATCCATGTGCAACAGGGAGTATTTGTTATTACACAAATGCTTCCTTGTTCACAGAGCAGGTAATCAAGAGCTGTGTAATCATCTAAAAATATTTTAGCCAACAAGTCAAGTAATTTTTGGGTCATTTTTGCTTTGGATAGGGAATCAGACAGCTCTCCTAATGATAGAGAAAGATTTCTGATAATGCATTCACTGGCACTTACTGGAACCCAAGGGAGAAACACTGTCCCTCACAGATCTGGTATGGTCACCGTGGAAGAGCCACCTCCTTCAGCTGTTATCTGCTTCAATTCCTAGAAATCTCTATTTTCAGGTCAGCAGTTATATACAGGCTCAGTCAAGGTTGGTGCTCTCTTTAGATGTGACACATGAGTCTAATCCCAGAAGTGTACCAGCATAAGGATTGGTTATCAGTATCCCACAGGGAAAATTGAAGAGAATTTTTCTGGAGGTGTCTTTTCCGGTAGATGAAACCTCTAGGCTGCAAAATGCGGTATTTGAGGTCTTCATCTCTTGGGAACATGCTGTGAAAAGATTGTTCTGCTAAAGCCTGGTTATTTTTAGTGCATGTAATTAGACCTTTGCAGTATTGAAGTCTTATCTCCTTTTATTAGTTGTGGACCAAAAGAGGCAGGAGCTAGATGCATGGGGCACCCAGAAATTATCTCAAAGGGTGGGAGTTTATGAGTTCCAAAGAGGGTAGATCTGAGATTTGGAAGGACCAGTAGCAATGCCTTTGGTCAACGTATTTGGGGGGTTTCTACAAATTTTGCCATCTGTGTTTTGATGACATCGTTAGTTCTTTCATCTAGTCCTGAAGACTAATTTAAGAATGATGATAAGCACAGTGGCCAAACACAGACTTGAAATAATATTTGACCAGTAAAATTAGTTCCCCAGTCACTGTGGAGTTCAACAAGGGTTCCCCACCTAGGGATAATCTTTTATGATAGTATTTTAGCCACCGAAGTGGTAGTAGCTTATCTACATGGAAAATTAACACCAAGTGGAAAAACAAACCATGACTAAATCATATATTTATATCCCAGAGAGAAAGAAGCTGAATAAAATCCATTTGCCACACTTCAGATAGTCCATTTGGCAATTTACTCAGCTGCAGTGTGGACATGTTTCCCTGGATTATATTTTGGGCAGGCAGAGCAAGCGAAGTAGGCACTCCTTCCAGCCTTATTTCCCCACCAGTATTAATTCATAAATGTCATCGCTTTATCCACAGACTAATGGTTTAATGTATGTGCAATGGTCAATAATGAGAATCTTAGAATCTCTGGAAAGACTGGGTTAGTATTTGCCTCAAATCAGAGCTCTTTTTATTAGATTTCCAGTAAAGGCCAATAATTTTTTTTTCTTCTTTTCTGGGGCTGACTTTTGGGCATGAAAGTGAAAGTGTTAGTAGCTCAGCTGTGTCCGACTCTGCGATTCCATGGACTGTTGCCTGCCAGGCTCCTCTGTCCATGGAATTCTCCAGGCAAGAATACTGAAGTGGGTAGCCAGTCCCTCTTCCAGGGGATCTTCCCAATCCAGGGATTGAACCCAGGTCTCCTGAATTACTGTCTGAGTCACTAGGGAAGCCCCTAGTCAAATTTTCTAGATTATCTAGAAACATCCCTTTGGACCATAATAAAGTTTGGTTGTTGGTTCCTTTGAGAGCAGAATGCTTGGTGGAAATATCAGTGAGGTGGTTTCCTTTAGCTTCCAGGGAGTTAAGTTTGGAATACCTAAGGACTTAATAATAGCCAAAATGCCTAGTAATATAGTGGCATCCAATGAAGCAAGAGTTAGAACTGGACATGTAACAACAGACTGGTTCCAAATAGGAAAAGGAGTACATCAAGGCTGTATATTGTCACCCTGCTTATTTAACTTCTATGCAGAGTACATCATGAGAAACGCTGGGCTGGAAGAAGCACCAGCTGGAGTCAAGATTGCCAGGAGAAATATCCATAACCTCAGATATGCAGATGACACCACCCTTATGGCAGAAAGTGAAGAAGAACTAAAGAGCCTCTTGATGAAAGTGAAAGAGAAGAGTGAAAAAGTTGGCTTAAAGCTCAACATTCAGAAAATAGATCATGGTATCTGGTCCATGGCAAATAGATGGGCAAACAGTGTCAGACTTTATTTTTGTGGGCTCCAAAATCACTACAGATGGTGATTACACCCATGCAATTAAAAGACACTTACTCCTTGGAAGGAAAGTTAGGACCAACCTAGACAGCATATTAAAAAGCAGAGACACTACTTTGCCAACAAAGGTCCATCTAGTCAAGGCTATGGTTTTTCCAGTGGTCATGTATGGATGTGATAGTGGGACTATACAGAGGGTTGAGCACCAAAGAATTGATGCTTTTGAACTGTGGTGTTGAAGACTCTTGAGAGTCCCTTGGACTGCAAGGAGATCCAACCAGTCCATCCTAAAGGAGATCAGTCCTGGGTGTTCATTGGTAGGACTGATGTGGAAGCTGAAGCTCCAATAATTTGGCCACCTGCAAAGAGCTGACTCATTTGAAAAGACCCTGATGCTGGGAAAGATTGAAGCAGGAGGAGAAAGGGATGACAGAGGATGAGATGGCTGGATGGCATCACTGACTTGATGGACATGGGTTTGGGTGGACTCTGGGAGTTGATGATGGACAGGGAGGCCTGGTGTGCTGCGATTCATGGAATTGCAAAATGTCAGACATAACTGAGCAACTGAACTGAACTGAATAAGTTTTGGACATAAGAGCTTTTTTTTTTTTTTCATTTTATTCCCATTAGAAATGAGGTTGAAACCTGTTTCCATAGCATTCTGAAGCCATGGGCTACTCCAAAGGCATACAGACTACTGGAATAAATGTGTCTTTGCCCAGGGCTAGAATACAAGCTCAAGTGAGAATATATGATTCAGCCTTCTGGACCAAGGTAGCCAAAGGCAAAGATGCTGCCTCTGTGACTTCAAAAATAATTGCATCAACATATTCCAGCTCGAAGTTCACCATCTTTATCCTTTCAATACAGAGCATTGGTAAATCATGAGAACTCAGCACTGGTTAGCCAAGTTTGCTGTAAATCATTGTGAGGGGTCAAAAAGTGATCTGTCACAGTCTACTAGTCACAAGTGAAGTCGTTCATTCATGTCTGACTCTTTGCAAAGGGGGTATCCTTGAACCAATGCTATTGGTTATTAGCAATAACTGCTATTAATACTCTAGTACTTAATAGTGTACTTAAGAGCAGTGCTTAACTGCTGACTGTCGTACTCTATGGGGCAATGGTAACCCCCTTGTTTTTGGGTAAGTACTCCACGGGTGCTTCCATCCTTCTCGTATATGAAGAGGAAAGGGGGAAGTTGATAATTAAGGTGTTCAAGGGCAGGGAAATTTTTATCAGGCTTTTCTTTCTGGTATTAAAAGCTAGGTGATTTTTTCAGTCAATATGGTCAAGTTTGGTGTTCTTTAGTAATCTATATAAAGGCTGGGCCAGGAGAGAAAAGTTCAGAAGTTTGTTCTGCCAATAGTCAGCCAGTCTGAAAAAACTTTGTAGTTGGAGTTTGATTTGGGGTTTTGGGAGATTCAGGATACCATGATGCATATCTGGATCGCAGTTCAGCCCTTGTTCTGAATGGTTGTTCAGTTGCTAAGTCATGTCTGACTCTTTTTGACCTCATGGACTGCAGCATGCTAGGCTCCCCTGTCCTTCACTATCTCCCCAAGTTTGCTCAAACTCAAACCCACTGAGTCAGTGATGCCATCCAGTCATCTCATCTTCTGTCATCCTCTTCTCCTCCTGCCTTCAGTCTTTCCCAGCATCAGGGTCTTTTCCAGTGAATCAGCTCTTTGTATCAGGTGGCCAAAGTACTGGAGCTTCAGCTTCAACGTCAGTCCTTACTATGAATCTTCAGGGTTGATTTCCTGATCAAACAAGAGTTGACTGGTTTGATCTCCTTGCTGTCCAAGGGACTCTCAAGAATCTTCTCTAACACCACAGTTTGAAGCATCAATTCTTCAGTGCTCAGCCTTTTTTAATGGTCCAACTCTCATACCCACACATGACTACTGGAAAAACCGTAGCTTTGACTAGACAGACCTTTGTCAGCAAAGTAATTTCTCTGCTTTTTAATATGCTGTCTAGAGTAGCAATGGCAACCCACTCTAGTACTCTTGCCTAGAAAATTCCATGGATGGATGGGCCTGGTAGGCTGCAGTCCATGGGGTCACGAAGAGTTGGACACTTACTGAGCGACTTCATTTTCACTTTTCACTACCATGCATTGGAGAAGGAAATGGCAATCCACTCCAGTGTTCTTGCCTGGAGAATCCCAGGGCCAGCAAAGCCTGCTGGGCTGCCGTCTATGGGTCGCACAGAGTCAGACACTACTGAAGCGACTTAGCAGCAGCAGCAGCAGCAGCAACAGGTTTGTCATAGTTTTTCTTCCAAGGAGTAAGCATCTTTTAATTTCATGGCTGCAGTCACCATCTGCAGTGATTTTGGAGCCACCCAAAACAAAGTCTCACTGTGTACATTGTTTGTCCATCTACTTGCCATGAAGTGATGAGACGAGATGCCATGATCTTTGTTTTTTGAATGTTGAGGTTTAAGCCAGCTTTTTCACTCTCTTCTTTCACCTTCATCAAGAAGCTCTTTAGTTCCTCTTCACTTTCTGCCATAAGGGTAGCGTCATCTGCATATCTGAGGTTATTGTTATTTCTCCCAGCAATCTTGATTCAAACTTGTGCTTCTTCCAGCCCAGCATTTTGCATGATGTACTCTGCATAGGTATAAGCAAGGTGACAATATACAGCCTTGATGTACTCCTTTCCCAATTTTAAACCAGTCCATTGTTCCATGTCTGGTTCTAACTGTTGCTTCTTGACCAGCATGCAGGTTTCTCAAGAGGTAGGTAAGATGGCCTGGTATTCCCATCTCTTAAAGAAATTTCAACCATTTTTTGTATCCACACAGGCAAAGGTTTTAACATAGTCAATGAAACAGAAGTAGATGTTTTTCTGGAATTATTTTGCTTTTTCTGTGATCCAACGGATGTTGGCAATTTGATCTTTGGTTCCTTTGCCTTTTCTAAACCCAGCTTATACATCTGGAAGTTCTCAGTTCATATACCACTGAAGCCTATCTTGAAGGATTTTGAGCATGACCTTGCTAGCATGTGAAATGGGTGCAATTGTGCAATAGTTTGAACATTCTTTGGGATTGGAATGAAGACTGACCTTTTCCAGTCCTGTGGCCACTGCTGAGTTTTCCAAATTAGCTGGCATATTGAGTGTAGCACTTTCACAGCATCATCTTTTAGGATTTGAAATAGCTCAGCTGGAATTCTGTCACCTCCACTAGCTTTGTTTGTAGTAATGCTTCCTAAGGCCCACTTGACTTTGCATTCCAGGATGTCTGGCTCTAGGTGAGTAATCACACCATCGTGATCACTGGGTGACCCAGTGGTGTTTATCTGGGTCATTAAGACCTTTTTTTGTACAGTTCTTCTATGTATTCTTGCCACCCCTTCTTAATCTCTTCTGCTTCTGTTAGGTCCTTGCCATTTCTGCCTTTATTGTGCCTATCTTTGCATGAAATATTCACTTGGTATCTCTAATTTTCTTGAAGATATCTTTAGTCTTTCCCATTCTATTGTTTTTCCTCTGTTTTTTTGCATTGTTCACTTAGGAAACCTTTCTTATCTCTCTTTGCTTTTCTTTGGAAATTTACAATCAGTTTGGTGTATCTTTCCCTTTCCTCTGTGCCTTTTGCTTCTCTTCTTTTCTGAGACTAGGGTCCCAAATGCCAAACTTGGGTCTGAATAAACTGTAGTTTCTCCTTAGAAACTTTATGTTCCTTTGAGGCTAAAAGTTTTAACAGATGACTGCTATCTTCCGGAGAGGAGACCTGGGAACAAGGTGAAAGTGAAAGTTGCCAAATCGTGTCCAGCTCTTTGCGACCCCATGGACTGTAGCCTGCCTGCCAGGCTCCTCTTTCCATGGAATTCTCCAGGCCAGAATACTGGAATGGGTAGCCATTCCATTCTCCAGGGTGTCTTCTCAACCCAAGGATCGAACCCAGATCTCTGACATTGCAGGCAGATTCTTTACCATCTGAGCCACAGAGAAGCTGGGTAAAGAAGCAGTTGACTACATATTGTAATAAAGTAGAGCGTCCAGGAAATTTTATATTATCTCAATCAGTTTTTAAGGTTTGAGAAGAAGGAGTTTTAGTAAAATCCTGGATGTTACCCTCCATGCTTGTTGTTATTCCCAAATAGAGGCAAAGAGATACTGACTTATCTTCATCCATGGAGATGCTAAAGAAAGCACTGCATTAATCAGTCACAGTGAAAAACTTACTTTCAGTAAGGATCAGTTCAGTTCACTCGCTCAGTCTTGTCTGGCTCTTTGCGACCCCATGAATCGCAGCACGCCAGGCCTCCCTGTCCATCACCGACTCCCAGAGTTCACTCAGACTCACGTCCATTGAGTCAGTGATGCCATCCAGCCATCTCATCCTCTCTCGTCCCCTATAGAGGATAGTAAAGTATGGGGACCTGGAACAAGGTGATGAAGGGTAGCAATATTGTTTATGGTTCTGAAGTCTTGAAAAAAATCTCTGTTCTCAGCCATTGAGTTCCTTGACAGGTAAAATAGGGGTGCTGCAGGAACTAGTGGGGGGAAAAATGAGGCCCTGGCCTTCTAGGATTCTGATTTTGGCTTAGGCGTATGTAGGGCCTCCATATTTATAGAATATTTATCACTGTTAATTCTGGGGAGAGGCTTTGAGGGATCAACTTAATAGAAGTTGCGCCTTGGATTGTACTAATGTTATTAAGGATGTTGGCCTTAAGGAGGGTGGTAGTGGGTCAATAGAGACAAATAACTAGTGTCCTTAGAATTAGCTCTAGTCATCAGAAACAGAACAAATAAAAGATGTCGAAGGATCACTTGTTTTGGCTAGTTGTCCATTTTGCTTGCTGCTATCAAATTCTAGAATTATTTCCCCTTTTTGGAGAAAGAAATTCCAGCATGATATTTTTGTAAGAAATGTTAGTGTTTGAGCACCAAGAGTGTAGCTCCAGAGTGAGTAAAATAACAGAGAGATTCATTCCCAGTCTGGAAAGCGATTTCTTCAAGTTGACTAAATGAAAGTCTTGAGTAAGCCTCTGTAATTTCGGAGTCCTGTCATTGGGGGTTAGGAGGGCATTTGAAAGGCTGGTTAGAAGGCTGAAGGCACCTTGGCACTTCAGCTTGTAATAGCCTTTCTTCTAACATCCTTGCTCTTTGTAATAATGACAAAGAAGGCTTAAAGTTTGTTTAGGGACCTCTATTTGCTAGAGTTGAAAATTGAGGATTTTAGTGGGCTTTTAGTTGAATCATCGGGGGCGTGGGTGAGCTGGTTGGCTAAATTAATTAAGTATGGAGAAGATGTCATTTCCCATTCATCCTGACCCTTTTAACTTGAAGAGAAAGATCCTGGTTTATCCCATGACCAACATAGTGTTAAAGGCCATCTGAGTGGAGTCAGCATTCAAAGGAAGACTAGAATTTTTTGTTTTTGTTTTAAGACAATTTGGAGCTGGCAGTAACAACCATGAACAGCTCATTGGGCTTCTGGATACAAGCTTGAATTTTGCTTCTCTCAGCTGGCTTTGGGAAATGGAGTTATCTGGCAATTCCTTGATTCTAATCATATAATAAAGCAACAGTGTTTTTTCCCCAGACTGTAATTTTAAAGACTTCCTGAGATCATCACAATTAGCAATTTCCATTCAGTGTTGTATCTAGCCTTCACTGAACAAGCATGGGAACTAGCTGATATAAGTCAGAGAAATGAAACTGATATGTTTAAATGACTATATTATCAGTTCATTTCAGTTCAGTCACTCAGCTGTGTCCGACTCTTTGTGGCCCCATGAATTGCAGCACGCCAGGCCTCCCTGTCCATCACCAACTCCCAGAGTTCACTCAGACTCATGTCCATCGAGTCAGTGATGCCATCCAGCCATCTCACTCCTGACCAAATCTGTGGGATACTTAGATACTTTAGGAAAATTTTTGACTGTGTCTCATAGTTTTAGTTTAGGGAACATATTAGGGAACACAAGAAACATTTGGATCCTTTGAAGGTCTGATTTTAAAGGGACATATTTTTATAGGTCCAGGGAAGGAAAAAAGTCAGGAGAGGTTCAAGGAGAAATAAAAGTTCAATGAGAGATTTAGAATAGAGAACCCAAGAGTATAGAGGAGGTGGGGATGGCACAGAAGGGAAAGAGGAAGATGGCACCAGAGACAAAGAAGGTGGGCCAGGAGGAAAAGAGGCCTCAGAAGGTTTCCTGTTTACTTTCAAATGTAGGCTTGTGTTGGTTTCTTTAGAAATGGTATTTTGGCAAGAGGAGATTTTAGTATTGAATGTATTCATAAACCTCCAGTTTCCAATTTAGTAGGGATCCCATTCAGTCTGCTTAATTTTAGAGCTGCAGTCTTCTAATTTAGTGCTGAGAAAAATGAAGTTTGGGGATGTTGAAATTTCCCCATAACGGCCATTGGAGTTCTAAATTATTTTTGGTTAGCCCATTTAGCTAAAAATGTACATGAGGAGAGACTAAACTAGCTGGGTTCCCAGAAAGAAGATCCTCTTGAGAGAATTTAGAAAATTGGGATTCCATTTTAAAGCCTGTGGTTCAGAAAACAAATGTATACTTACCAAAGAATGATGCTTTGATGAAAACAAAACACAGACACTGAATTAAAGTTGGCGAGCTTAACCAAAAGGAGGGAGCTTAAATCTCAGACGAGACTTGCTGTTGTTCAGTCACTAAGTCATGTCCAGCTCTTTGCAACCCAAGGCATCCCTGTCCTTCACTATCTCCCTGAGTTTGCTCAAACTCCTGTCCATGGAGTCGGTGATGCCATCCAACCTTCTTATCCTCTGTCACCCCCTTCTCCTCCTGCCCTCAATTTTTCCCAACATCAGGTCTTTTCCAATGAGTTGGCTCTTCACATTAGGCGGCCACAGTATTAGAGCTTCAGCATCAGTCCTTCCAAAGAATAGTCAGGGTTGATTTCCTTTAGGATTGACTGGTTTGTTCTTCTTGCAGTCCAGGGACTCTCAAGATCGCCTCTCGGTAAGAAGAAACTTACTGAACCAAAAAGGAAAAAAAAAAAAAAAAAACATGAGGAAATGCAGTGCAAAGGGCTCAAGTGGGCAATGCCAAGGCACAGTATAATCAAAACTGCCAAAAACCAAAAAGAGAAAAAAATTTAAAGCAGTTAACAGAGAAACAAGGCTAGTAACTGCAGCACACTTCTCAATAAACTATGCAAGCCAGAAGATAATGGAGACACATCTTTAAAGTACTGAAAGAAAAAGACAGCAGATTTCTTTACCCAGCAAACATTAAAAACTGAAACCAAAATAAATTTTCAGAAAAATAAAAATTAAAAGAAGTCATTACCAATAGATCTTCACTACAGAAAGAATTAAAGGAAGCTCTTCAACCAAAGGGGAAAATGATACTAGATGGAAATTTGGATCTACCCAGAGAAATGAAGGGCACCAGAAATGTTGAACAAATGAGTTAATGGGAAATACATTTTTTCATATTTTTGGCTTAAAAAATAATGGTTGGTGCAAGGCTAAATAATAATCACTGTGGGAAGATGTAACATGTATGGGCTTCCCTGGTAGCTCAGCTGGTGCAGGAGACCCAAGTTCAATTCCTGAGTTAGGAAGTTCCCCTGGACAAGGGATAGGCTACCCACCCCAGTATTCTAGGGCTTCCATGGTGGCTCAAATGGTAAAGAATCTGCCCGCAATGCCAGAGACCTGGGTTTGATCCCTGGATTGGGAAGATCCACTGGAGGAGGGCGTGCTAACCCACTCCAGTATTCTTGCCTGGAGAATTCCCGTGGACAAAGGCGCCTGGCGTGACTACAGTCTATGGGGTCTCAAAGAGTTGGACACAACTGAGTGACTAAGGACAAGCACATAACATGTGTAAATTTTCCTGTAGATGGTTTATGTTTCCATATTCACTTTAACTTTTAAAATGAACTTTCCAGATCTAGAAAAAAAATATTTCTTGGTATTTTATTCAAAATATATTAACTTTGTACATCAGTATGGGGAGAACTATCATCTTTATTATATTTAATTCTTAGCCAAGAATGTAGGAGGTCTTTCAATTTTTTCGAGTCTACTCTGTGTTTCTCAGAAGTGTCTTATAGTTTTGTTTAGATAGATTTTTGTACATCAGTTTGGAAACCTAAATCTTAAATATTATGAACTACTGACTTATGAAAATGAATTAGAAATGTAGACCAACTACCTCTGAAAATAAAATACAAATCAAAGGGGAAAAGTGGGGTTAATTTTATAAAGCTTGGTTTACATGATTTTTCAAAGAAAAAAATGTTTTTAATATAAGGTGAGCATTTATAAAGATAAATCAGGTGATTAACAACTATAATAAAATAGAAGAAATGTAAAATGCACTTTATAACTTTGAATGAGCCATTTTCTTTTAGTTGGTCTTTTTTCTACTAATATTAGCAACTTTGACACCATTTTTCTACTTTTTCTACCAATTACTGAGAGAATGGTGTTGAAGTTTCCAAATATAATTGTGTTTTGCATCTTTCTCCTTTTAGTCCTATCGGTTTTTGCCTCAGATATTTTCAAGATCTGTTTTTGGTGTACAAACAAACAAAATTGTTAAGTCTTTTTTGATGAATTGACCCTTTCAATATTACATACTGCTCTTGTGGGCTTCCCAGGTGGCTCAGTGGTAAAGAATTTGCCTATCAAGCAAGAGATGTGGGTTTGATCCTTGGGTGGGGAAGATCCCCTGGAGAAGGAAATGGCACCCACTTAGGTTTCCCTGGTGGCTCAGACAGTAAAGCGTCTGCCTACAATGTGGGAGACCTGGGTTCAATCCTTGGGTTGGGAAGATCCCCTGGAGAAGGAAATGGCAACCCACTCCAGTATTCTCGCCTGGAAAATCCCATGGATGGAGGAGCCTGGTAGGCTACAATCTATGGGGTTGCAAAGAGTCAGACACAACTGAGCGACTTCACCTCACCTCCAGTACTCTTGCCTGGAGAATCCCATGGACAGAGTAACGTGGTGGGCTACAGTCCATGGGGTTGCAAAGAGTGGGACACAATTTAGTGACTAAACAACAGCAGCAGCAGCTGCTCTTGTGATATCTGCACTGTCTGATATTAAAATAGTCATTCTGGCTTTATTTCTTTTTTGTCGGTGTAGAGGACTACTGGAATTAAGGCACTAGAGGCAGTACGGTGGAAATATATAAAGTGGCTGTTAGAGTGAAATATTTGGCTTTTGGATTTAGGATAGGTTGCAGATATTAGGAAAAAAACAAGGGCATACCATGCAGGTGAATAGCTGATGGAGAACAGATGGATTTATTTTTATTGGTACTTGCACAGTATATATTTTTTCCATCTTTAACTTTTAAGCTGTCTCTATCTTTATATTTAAAGTGGGTTTTCTTTAATCAGCATATAGTTAATTTTAATCAGTCTTTAAA
>SJYC01115324.1:0-11247 GCA_006408675.1 Madoqua kirkii | reverse complement strand
GTTCATAGTGATGCTTTCTAAGGCCCACTTGGATTTACATTCCAAGATGTCTGGCTCTAGATTAGTGATCACATCATCTTGATTATCTAGGTCATGAAGATCTTTTTTGTACAGTTTCATCTGTCTAATCAAGGTTATGGTTTTTCCTGTGGTCATGTATGGATGTGAAGTTAGACTATAAAAAAAAAAAAAGCTGAGTTCCAAAGAATTGATACCTTTGAACTGTGGTGCTGGAGAAGACTTTTGAGAGTCCGTTGGACTGCAAAGAGATCAAACTAGTCTATCCTAAAGGAAATCAGTCCTGAATGTTCACTGAAAGGACTGATCTTGAAGTTAAAACTCCAA
Source organism: Madoqua kirkii (assembly GCA_006408675.1). NCBI lineage: Eukaryota > Metazoa > Chordata > Mammalia > Artiodactyla > Bovidae > Madoqua > Madoqua kirkii. Next base: position 10,902 of record SJYC01115324.1, on the reverse strand, counting down.
TACTTTGGCCACATGATGTGAAGAACTGACTCTTTTGAAAAGACCCTGATGCTGGGAAAGATTGCAGGCAGGAGGAGAAGGAGATGACAGAGGATGAGATGGTTGGATGGTATCACAGACTGAATGGACATGAGTAAACTCCAGGAGTTGGTGATGGACAGGGAGGCCTGCATGCTGCATTCCATGGGGTCGCAAAGAGTCAGATGGGACTGAGCGACTGAACTGAACTGAACTGAATATTTAGTGATGTTGAACATCTTATCATGTGTCTCTTGATCAACTCTGTCTTTGAAACAAGACATACAGGTTTGGCTTTGGTCTGTTTAGGTTTCTGCCTGTTTTTTGTTTGGGTTGTTTGTTTTCTTGATATTGAGCTCCACAAGATACTTGTATATTTTGGAGTTAATCCTTTTCTCACTGTTTTGTTTGCAAATGTTTGCTCCCATTCTGGTGGTTTTCTTTTCCTCTTGTTTATAGTTTGGGAAGGCAAGGGTAGGATGAACTGAGAAAGTAGCACTGAGATAAACACTACCACATGTGAAATAATTAGCTAGTTGAAGCCTGCTGTATAGCACAGGGAGCTCAGCTCAGTGCTCTGTGATGACCCAGAGGGATGGGATGCGGGGGAAGTGAGGGGCGGGGTAGGTGCAAAACGGAGAGGATATATGTATGCACGTAGCTGATTCAGTTGTTTGTGCGGCAGAAACTAAAACAACATTGTAAAGTAATCATGCTATAATTTTTTTAAGTTATTTGAAAGAACATCAGCAGTAACAACTGGTGGTGTGAGCCATCTTCCTTCCTATTTAGGGTACTTTGCATACATGTCTACCTGAGGCAGGGGAGTGGATCCCACAGACTCTCAAGGGACTTTCCATCTTGCAATTATGATAACCTCTTCATCTTTATTGTTCAATAAGAGAAACCTAGTCGAATTTTCTTTGTCCAGATCTTTGATCATCTATCTACATGGTCGGGGAAAAGTATTGAAATTAAAAATAAAATCATGAGTATTAGCCCTTGGTGGTTTTCTTTATTCTGCTTTTAGGATTTTTCCAAGGGATTCAAGTTTCATACCCTCTCCTGGGCATCTGTTCTATGAATCTATGGGCAGAGAGCTCCTTAGAAGGGAGCAAAAACAGGAAAGTGTTCAAGACATAAAAATAAGCAAGGGGAAAGGAGAAAGGAAAAGAGGGAAATTTAGCACCTGTAGACTTAGGAATACTTAGTAAACATCAAGTTGATGATCAGGTTGGTCGGTGAGGCCCCTAAACATGATTTACACAAAGTGATCTGCCATTGTTTCTACAAAGAACTTCTTTGAAAGGCATGAGCCCAGTGGGAAGATTGTATGTTTTCTTCTGATGTTATGCAGCATCGGTCCCCAAGATAAAGACTTTGAACACAACTTCCATGGAAGAACAGTGTCTGGCACACAGTAAGTAGGTGCCAAATAAATATTTGTTGTTGAATGAATAGATGAGCTGGGCTCAAGGAGGACCCCCAAAGCCATCTTGTACCAAAGAGTGGGATCTTTTTGTAGCATTTTTAAAGACCGTCTCTTGAGGGCCACCCTGGACACCCCGAGATAGCAGATGGATGATGCAAGGGCAGCAGTTCTCAGGGAAGCTAGACCAAGGGCAGTCAATTAGACTTCCCTTTGAACTTGGCTCAATTTCACCTTCAGGCACTTTCCCAGTAAAAGGTCAGACTTCTGACCTCTGAAACATATAATCTCTCTTCCTGCCACAGGGTTCTTTTACTCAACAACTCAAACCTTAGCTCAAAAAAGAATTAGAGAAAGTGAAAAACACCACACCCATTAAAACACCAACTAATTGAGCCTTCTTCATCTGGAAACATCAAAGAGGTTTGTGGTTGTCAATAGTTGATATGGGAAGAAGCCAGGCTTGCTTTTTCAGACGTCTTCTTTGATTCAGGCAAAGAGGTAAGTAATGGTAGAGACAGTTGGCCCAGAGCAAACAATAGTGAGGACCCAGAAGGGAAGAGGACTTATGTAGGCAGTCTCAAGGATTCATGTTTGATGACTCTTCAGAAGCAAGATTAGAATTAAAATTCTGTAGAAATTCCTTAGCTTACTTCCAGCCCCTTATGTGGGACATTCTGAGTAAATGAGCTTTCTATTGGCAGGGACAAGAGAAAGTGTCGGTACCATTTTTGAATGTATTTTTGGAGCATCCAAGGGCAAAAAAAAAAAAAAAAAGGTTTATGCTATATTTAAAAGCTCTGCTTTGCACAATAGGTCCTAAGCATTCTGCTACTGAGATGCATCAATACCTGCGTTCTAGTCTCAGCTGGTATATTGGGGAGACACAGCGTCTTAGCTGAGATAGGGGGTTGGTGGGCTGGGGTTGGAGCTTATGACAGGTCTGTAATCACTACACTTAATAGATCACCAGCTTCCCCTCAGCGTGAGTTATTTCAAGGCAGTGGAGAAATGTAAATGCCAACTCATCATGAAAGAAATGTTACAATCAAACATTTAAAAAAAAAAAAAAAAAAAAGGTTTATGCTATATTTAAAAGCTCTGCTTTGCACAATAGGTCCTAAGCATTCTGCTACTGAGATGCATCAATACCTGCGTTCTAGTCTCAGCTGGTATATTGGGGAGACACAGCCTCTTAGCTGAGATAGGGGGTTGGTGGGCTGGGGTTGGAGCTTATGACAGGTCTGTAATCACTACACTTAATAGATCACCAGCTTCCCCTCAGCGTGAGTTATTTCAAGGCCGTGGAGAAATGTAAATGCCAACTCATCATGAAAGAAATGTTACAATCAAACATTTTATAATTTACCTGGCCTTAAATCCCAATAGACCCACTGAGTGTATTTTCCCTATAAGATGCCGGACAATTAAAATGGGACAACATCAAAACAAACCCCAATACCCGTGGATCATAATCAGATTCTCTTCTGTTGCGTCAAGTAAGCATACTTTTTGCATCTCCTTTTTTTGGAAGGAATGATGCTAACGCTGAAACTCCAGTACTTTGGCCACCTCATGTGAAGAATTGACTCATTGGAAAAGACTCTGATGCTGGGAGGGATTGGGGGCAGGAGGAAAAGGGGATGACAGAGGATGAGATGGCTGGATGGCATCACTGACTCGATGGACATGAGTCTGAGTGAACTCCGAGAGTTGGTGATGAACAGGGAGGCCTGGCGTGCTGTGATTCATGGGGTCACAAAGAGTCGGACACGACTGAGCAACTGAACTGAACTGAAAAGGTGAGAAAGGTGGAAATTTCCCTTGGTCAGTTTTAAACTCAATTCTGTACTGTATTTTCTGCACAATCTGATATTTTCAAAATTTAAAAATAATGTAAAAAATATCTACAATGGACAAAATGTTAGAAGATTTCAATTGATGAGGGATTGACAGAGTAAATTAGGGTGAGGTAAAAGAGGTGTATCTTGCATGTACAGGATCAGATCCTGGTTCACCTAAATTTTTAATATTTTATTCACTGTGGATTTGTGGCATTAACTTTGATGTTTTCGGTATCACATTAAAATACCCCTTATTTGGGTACTTCCCTGGCCTTCCTGTGGTTAAGTCTCTGTGCTTTCACTGCAGGGGTCACGAATCTGATCTCTCATCCAGTAGCTAAGATCCTATAATCCATGCAGTATGGACACAAAAATTTAAAAATAAGTAAGTAAATAAATAAAAGTTAGATATCCCTTATTTTGTCAATGAAGTTTTTTGACACTCCCTTATATTGCATACCTTTGAGAAATACAAGTCCCCATCACTTCATGGCAAATAGATGGGGAAACAGTGGAAACATTGGTTGGCTAACTTTATTTTTCTGGGTTCCAAAACCATTGCATATGGTGATTGCAGCCATAAAATTAAAAGATGCTTACTCCTTGAAAGGAAAGTTATGAGCAACCTAGACAGCATATTAAAAATCAGAGACGTTACTTAGTCAAGGCTATGGTTTTTCCAGTGGTCATGTATGGATATGACAGTTGAATTATAAAGAAAGCTGAGCACAGAAAAATTGATACTTCTGAACTGTGGTATTGAAGAAGACTCTTGAGAGTCCCTTGGACTGCAAGGAGATCCAGTCAGTCCATCCTAAAGGAGATCAGTCCTGGGTGTTCATTGGAAGGACTGATGTTGAAGCTGAAACTCCAATACTTTGGCCACCTGATGCAAAGAGCTGACTCATTTGAAAAGACCCTGATGCTGGGAAAGATTGAGGGCAGGAGGACAAGGGGACAACAGAGGATGAAAAGGTTGGATGGTATCACCAACTCAAAGGACATGGGTTTGGTTGGACTCCGGGAGTTGGTGATGGACAGGAGGCCTGGCGTGCTGTGATTCATGGGATCGCAAAGAGTCGGACATGACTGAGCGACTGAACTGAACTGAACTGATCTGAGTCCCCACCTTGCTGGACATACCTTTCGAGGTTACCCTATTTAGGGAAGTAAATCGAAATTGTTGCTGCAAATTGTATTGTCTCATTCCTTTTTAAGGCTGAGTAATAGTCCATTATATATATGTATCACATCTTATTTATCCATTCATCTGTGAATGGACATTTAGGTTGCTTCCATGTCTTGGCTATTGCCGATAGTGCTGCTATGAACATAGCTGTGTATGTTTCTTTTTGAATTACAGCTTTGTCCAGATACACACCCAGGAGTGAAGGAGTGAAGTGATATCAGGCCATCTCATTTTAAATTTTTATTTGGATTGCTGGCACCGCCTCATTTAGAAAGTTCTCCTAACCACCTATCCAACTGTCCCTTCTCTGGGGTTTGCAGTCTCCCGTGCCTAGCTCTGCCATAGCATTTTCTCCTTGGGGCTATAATTACCCTCCTGTACCATTATTTCTCTTAGGAGACATTCACTCACTGAGGGCTGGTGTCTGGGGTCCTGATATAGAGCACAGGACCAGATATTGGAGTGATTAAGATGATGGTTCATAAATAGCTATCAGGTTAATCCATGGATTGATTGCCAAATCAGTTGGTTTGTAATAAATTTTTACATTATCGCCCACTTATCTGCTTTTCCAAATGGTGTACATTTTCCATCAGTTAGCAACACAGCTTGCTCCATCTCTAGGTCCTCCTATTTTTTACCAAAACCCATACTTGGAGAAATGATAAAGAAAATAATGTGGAGCACATGTTATTTATCTACTCATGGAAGTTGCTATGTTGAGTTAAAGTCTTTCATCAGGCTGGATCCCTGGAAAGCTACTGACTTGGACCACTTTCTCTAGCTCCTTGCCAAATCACCTCCGTTGAGTTGTGTTTTGTTACATCTTTGCTTTTTATTGAGAGTCATTATGGAAAACAGTCATATGAAATTCGGTATGCATTTATTCTGAAGCTAGTGTTTTGGACTTTGTCCACGATGCTAACTAGCTCTCCCCAGAGGATTTCATGTGTGCCCTCTCTTCTTAAAAACAAAACAAAAATAAAAACACACATTTGCCATCGTCTATATTTGCCCTTTGCCTTGACTGCCAGGAAATTGCCAGGGGCAAATTGGCACACAGGTGGAGTAATTATAAAAACCCTGGTGGGAGCTCATGCTGTGTCCCTTCCTCCTTTTGAGTGGACCATACTGAATTTCCATTTTTGGTCATTCACTGATAAACTCGTGGCCTGAGAATCCTTCAGAATTTGTCCCCAGTGAGTTTCCAAAGAGATAGGCTTTGTTTAAAATGAAAATAAAGATAATATTGTATGATCTTTTTGTGTGTATGTGTATAATACTACACGGACATGAACTTGGGCAAACTCTGGGAGATGGTGAGGCACAGAGAAGCCTGGCTTGCTACAGTCCATGGGGTCGTGAAGAATCAGACATGACTTGGTGACTGGACAACATAATAATAAAATATTTTAAGCTAAATTCTAAACTATATAAGGGAGAGATTATTACCTGCAATTACTAGAACAGTGATGAGCTCACAGAAGATGCTTTATTAATGCTATTAATTGCCAAACACTTGTGCATACCATTCCAGTATTCTTGCCTGGAGAATTCTATGGACAGAGGAGCCTGATGGACTGCAGTCCATGGGGTCACAAAAAGTCGGACATGACTGAGCGACTAACACACATTTAGAGAACTTCCGATGGGCATCATACTTTGGCCATATTTTCACTTGGGCATCAGCATTCCTGTTTTATCATGGGATTTCTCCTCTGGTCTCATTCTACAGATGGAGACAGAAGCCTCATACAAGCATCCTTCCTTCCTTCCTCTCTGTCCAGACACAGATGATGAAGGATGCTCTGGAGAGGCAGAGACCTTGTTGGCCCTGGTGCCCTGGTTTAGTGCTTGGCACAGAGTAGGTGTTCAATATGTGTTGAATGCTTTGTTCTGTCTGAGGGAAAAAAATGCTAATCCGGCCACCTTCCACCTATGTGAGAGAGGATCTAATTTTGACCTTGATGTTTGTTCAGGGCTTTTCATCCTTTGATTAAAAGGAATAATGTAGATTAATTTTCAGGTATGATAATAGTCATCATTGTATATCTGACTTTTCCCCTCGATCTTCCCAGACACCACCCGTGCTTACATCTTGCTTGTGTTATTTGTGCAACACCCAGGGGGCAGGAATGCAGCGAACTTTCTGGCTGCTGTAGCAGCAGCTTGGGGAATTAAAATGTCTTGCCCTGGGAATGCCACTTAGTTTCCTGGCAAATCCCTCTGGTGCGGTCTACACCTCTTCCTGGATGGTGTAGACGTCCTGGAATTCTGCTGCTCTGCATCCATTCAGTATTCCCTCCTCTGGGTCTCACCCTCAGGAATGGCTTGGAGCAAAATAGGATAGTGATGAGTGATGGGTCCCTGAGATGACTGAGCCCCGCCTGAGAATTGGGTTCTGTCTTAGGCGGTGTTGTCTGGACCATCTCAGTAATGCCTGTGAAACTCCTGGGACAGCTGTCCCATTTTTACATATAGGAAGCTCTGAGAAATTAGAGACTTGCTCAAGATTTCATAGTTGTTTTTGGAAAGAGCTGGGATTTAAACCCCCTTATCTGCTTGATTCTGAAGCACACAATCTTCTTCCCACACCCTCATGTGGGCACAGATTTTCTCCTGTGTCCCCAAACTCTCCTCCTCTGCAAACTCCATCCCATCCTTACATTATTCCTCCTGTTGAGCACTTTCACTGGGCAGAAGGCAAATTTTGCACATTAGCTCCTCCATCTGCACCTCCCTACAGCCCCACCACCCCATCCTGACCACTGGAACAAAACTAAGACCTCGATGGTGGGTCCTACCACAAAGCTCAAGTGCCTCCATGTTCAGATGGCAGGGGATAGTGTTAAAGAAAACATCACATTTGCCCATCAGGGTTATATAATCTGTTAGGTTGAACAATATGAAATTGCCAACATTTGATTAATCACTGACAACTCTATAGGATCAACTTAACAGCAAAAAGACGAGAGTTATCCCGTAGCAAATACATACTCTAGTTTACATCTGTATGTTAGCTGATTTAGACTCATCAAGTTGTTTACGCTTTACAATATCCCATGAGCATTCTGCTAAAAACCTGAGCTCCAGAGAGGTCACGTAGCTGGCCCAAGGTCACTCTTTTTGGAAGCATTGGAGCTCTGATCCCCATTTCCTGGATTCTGAAACTTTTGTCCACTTAACACTTGCTGCAGGGCTAGACTCTGCCTTCAGGATGAGCAAGGTTCTGAGCAGAGGTTAATTGGGGCTGGTGGTCACAGACTCTAGAAATTAGTGTTTTCTGGTATTGCTAGATACTCATAATCAAGGGTGAAAGACAAAATATGAAGTCAGTAAGGCTTGGGCACTGATCAGTTGGAGCTGACATGCACCAATCAGAATGGCTGCTGCCTGTGAAAGTGCTGGCCCCTCTGTAGTGTCAGACTCTTTGTGACACTATGGGCTGAAGCCTGCCAGGCTCCTCTGTTCATGTAACTCTCCAGGCAGAGACTCTGCCTTCAGGATGAGCAAGGTTCTGAGCAGAGGTTAATTGGGGCTGGTGGTCACAGACTCTAGAAATTAGTGTTTTCTGGTATTGCTAGATACTCATAATCAAGGGTGAAAGACAAAATATGAAGTCAGTAAGGCTTGGGCACTGATCAGTTGGAGCTGACACGCACCAATCAGAATGGCTGCTGCCTGTGAAAGTGCTGGCCCCTCTGTAGTGTCAGACTCTTTGTGACACTATGGGCTGAAGCCTGCCAGGCTCCTCTGTTCATGCAACTCTCCAGGCAGGCATATTAGAATGAGTGATCATCCTCTTCTCCAGGGCATCTTCCTGAAACAGGGATCCAACCTGGGTCTCCTACATTGCAGGTAGACTCTTTACCATCTGGACCACCAGGGAAACCCGCTGCTGCTGGAAGCCACTAGAAAGGCCGTGGATGGGGATGTACGATCCTGCTGTCGCCACTGTTCTAGTCTCCTGTTTGGCACTGTCTGCAGGGTGCTCTTAGTGTGGACTGCTGTGCAGCTAAACTTGACTCTCTCCCCACCCCACTCACAAGACTGGGCCCATATCTTGCTTTCTCACTCCCTGATCTGCACCTTGCTCATGACCGGCCTTAGCCACTGGGTTGCCAGTGGACTTGATGCAATCAGGTGTCTTAGATGCTCTTGCTTTTCTTGGGGTTTGTGTCTAAGGTGCCTGTGGTGGCTAGCACCCTTCCACTCTGGGACCCAGAACAAATACCCACTGAGTGGACACGAATCCAGTCTACAGCCTAGAACTACATCCAGCAAACACATGGCCTGGAGCAGAGTCTTGCAGCTGAACCAAGTCTCACTCAACAGAACCACTGAGAACTTGAGACCAGTGAGCATGAGAATAAACACCCAGTGTTGCAAACACTGGGCCGAGGTGGTCCTTCTCCATTGCTTTGCTGCTGCAGCTGCTGACTATGTCAGGATGGTGCACCTTAGAGGTCTTTTTTAATTGCAGGCCTCCCCTGAGTGCTCAGATGGTAAAGAATCTGTCTGCAACGCAGGAGACCCCGGTTCAATTCCTGGGTCAGAAAGATCTGCTGGAGAAGGGACAGGCTACCCACGCCGGTACTGTTGGGCTTCCCTTCTGGCTCAGCTGGTAAAGAATCTGCCTGCAATGTGGGAGACCTGGGTTCGATCCCAGGGTTGGGAAAATCCCCTGGAAAAGGGAAAGGCCACACTCACTCGAGTATTCTGGCCTGGAGAATTCCATGGACTGTATAGTCTGGGAGGGTCACAAAGAGTTGGACATGACTGACTTTCACTTCACTTTGGAATTGCGTAGTCCTTCATGTGTGTGTTTTGAGGTTTCTTACTTTAGTTTTTTTTCCAGGTTTTTGGTTAATTGCTGTCATGGGCATACAGTTCCTTTACAATGTCGTGTAAGTTGCAGGTGTACAGCACAGTGAATCAGCCGTGTCTATACATATATGCCCTCTCTTTTGGATTCCCTTCCCAGTTAGTTCACCACAGTGAATGGAGTAGGGTTCCCTAAGCTATACATTGGCTTCTCATTAGTTGTCTCTTTTATACATAGTACCAATAGTGTATGTGCGTCAGTCCCAATCTCCCAATTCCTCCTACCCCTGGAATTGCAGAGTCCTTTGAACAGAGTTCTGCCTCCTTTTGCTATTGTGAGTGTGTGTCACTTAGCTTTAGATTCCCAGTAAGAAACAGACGGTTTCTTTTTTTCTGCAGGACTTTGCTTTAAGCCACAGAGACCCACCATTATATGTAAATTAGAGACAAACAACAAAGACCTACTGTACAGCACAGAGAGCTATCCTCAAAATTTTGTAAAAGCCTATAAGGGAAAGGCATCTGAAAAATTATATGCATATCTATCTATATAAACGGAATCATTTTACTGTACACCTGACACTAATACTGCACTCCAGTAAAATGCTGTTTGTTTCCCAAAAAAAGTTTTTAAAGAGTTTAAAACTAGGGGGTCATGACTGTATTAATGCATAATGGTGGCAACGATGAATGGATAATTCACTGTTAAGTGATTATAGATTAAAAAGTCCCCCCACCCCCACCCCAACCCCGCCCGGAACTGGGCACGCTCATTTCCTCTGGATCTCATAATAGACACCTCCACCCACTATTCCACTCCTCATTTGCCTGCCTGACACCAGTGAGCCTTGGTGATGAACGGTGAGGTACGTAAGCAGCAGTCCAGAGGATGCAAGACTCTAAGGCAGCGTTTGGGGCAAGAACGTCTGGGTGGTGCTGTTAGTAAACGCTCACGTCACGTGATAACTAACGCCATCGCCACCACCACAGAGCTTCCTTTTGTGAGTGCGTCCCGGGGCCAGGTACTGTGCGCGCTTTACCTCACCCTTTGTTTTCATAACACACTCGAGGGAAGCATTGATTACCTCCATTTTCAAGCATGGAAATCAGGCTCAGAGAGGCTAGTTGATCTCCCAAGGCCACACAGCTAAGACGGTGGAGTGTGAGTGGAATCCCTGCCTGGCTCAATAGCACATGAAATGCCTTTGTGATGGACTGAATGTCTGTGTGTTTCCAAAATTCATGAATTGGGGCTCTGACCCTCAGTGTGGCTGTGTTTTGAGGTGGTGCCTCTAAGGAAGTGATTAAGGTTAAACAAAGCCGTAAGAGTTGAACCCTGATCCTATAGAATTAGTGTCCTTTAAAGACGAGACTCCAGAGAGCTTGCTAGCTTTCTCTCTCTCTCTCTCCCCTCCCTCTCCCTACAAGGACCCAAGGCAGGGCCCTAGGGACATGCTGGCCATCTACAAGCCAGGAAGAGAGGTCTCATCAGAAACCAAGCTGACCAGAACTTTGATCCTAAACTTCTAAACCAGAAAAAAGTTAGAAAATATATTCCTGTTGCTTGAACCACCCAGGCCATGATGCTCTGTTTTTGC
>SJYC01115323.1:0-26255 GCA_006408675.1 Madoqua kirkii | reverse complement strand
AGTCTCACTCAACAGAACCACTGAGAACTTGAGACCAGTGAGCATGAGAATAAACACTCAGTGTTGCAAACACTGGGCCGAGGTGGTCCTTCTCCATTGCTTTGCTGCTGCAGCTGCTGACTATGTCAGGATGGTGCACCTTAGAGGTCTTTTTTAATTGCAGGCCTCCCCTGAGTGCTCAGATGGTAAAGAATCTGTCTGCAACGCAGGAGACCCCGGTTCAATTCCTGGGTCAGAAAGATCTGCTGGAGAAGGGACAGGCTACCCACGCCGGTACTGTTGGGCTTCCCTTCTGGCTCAGCTGGTAAAGAATCTGCCTGCAATGTGGGAGACCTGGGTTCGATCCCAGGGTTGGGAAAATCCCCTGGAAAAGGGAAAGGCCACACTCACTCGAGTATTCTGGCCTGGAGAATTCCATGGACTGTATAGTCTGGGAGGGTCACAAAGAGTTGGACATGACTGACTTTCACTTCACTTTGGAATTGCGTAGTCCTTCATGTGTGTGTTTTGAGGTTTCTTACTTTAGTTTTTTTTCCAGGTTTTTGGTTAATTGCTGTCATGGGCATACAGTTCCTTTACAATGTCGTGTAAGTTGCAGGTGTACAGCACAGTGAATCAGCCGTGTCTATACATATATGCCCTCTCTTTTGGATTCCCTTCCCAGTTAGTTCACCACAGTGAATGGAGTAGGGTTCCCTAAGCTATACATTGGCTTCTCATTAGTTGTCTCTTTTATACATAGTACCAATAGTGTATGTGCGTCAGTCCCAATCTCCCAATTCCTCCTACCCCTGGAATTGCAGAGTCCTTTGAACAGAGTTCTGCCTCCTTTTGCTATTGTGAGTGTGTGTCACTTAGCTTTAGATTCCCAGTAAGAAACAGACGGTTTCTTTTTTTCTGCAGGACTTTGCTTTAAGCCACAGAGACCCACCATTATATGTAAATTAGAGACAAACAACAAAGACCTACTGTACAGCACAGAGAGCTATCCTCAAAATTTTGTAAAAGCCTATAAGGGAAAGGCATCTGAAAAATTATATGCATATCTATCTATATAAACGGAATCATTTTACTGTACACCTGACACTAATACTGCACTCCAGTAAAATGCTGTTTGTTTCCCAAAAAAAGTTTTTAAAGAGTTTAAAACTAGGGGGTCATGACTGTATTAATGCATAATGGTGGCAACGATGAATGGATAATTCACTGTTAAGTGATTATAGATTAAAAAGTCCCCCCACCCCCACCCCAACCCCGCCCGGAACTGGGCACGCTCATTTCCTCTGGATCTCATAATAGACACCTCCACCCACTATTCCACTCCTCATTTGCCTGCCTGACACCAGTGAGCCTTGGTGATGAACGGTGAGGTACGTAAGCAGCAGTCCAGAGGATGCAAGACTCTAAGGCAGCGTTTGGGGCAAGAACGTCTGGGTGGTGCTGTTAGTAAACGCTCACGTCACGTGATAACTAACGCCATCGCCACCACCACAGAGCTTCCTTTTGTGAGTGCGTCCCGGGGCCAGGTACTGTGCGCGCTTTACCTCACCCTTTGTTTTCATAACACACTCGAGGGAAGCATTGATTACCTCCATTTTCAAGCATGGAAATCAGGCTCAGAGAGGCTAGTTGATCTCCCAAGGCCACACAGCTAAGACGGTGGAGTGTGAGTGGAATCCCTGCCTGGCTCAATAGCACATGAAATGCCTTTGTGATGGACTGAATGTCTGTGTGTTTCCAAAATTCATGAATTGGGGCTCTGACCCTCAGTGTGGCTGTGTTTTGAGGTGGTGCCTCTAAGGAAGTGATTAAGGTTAAACAAAGCCGTAAGAGTTGAACCCTGATCCTATAGAATTAGTGTCCTTTAAAGACGAGACTCCAGAGAGCTTGCTAGCTTTCTCTCTCTCTCTCTCCCCTCCCTCTCCCTACAAGGACCCAAGGCAGGGCCCTAGGGACATGCTGGCCATCTACAAGCCAGGAAGAGAGGTCTCATCAGAAACCAAGCTGACCAGAACTTTGATCCTAAACTTCTAAACCAGAAAAAAGTTAGAAAATATATTCCTGTTGCTTGAACCACCCAGGCCATGATGCTCTGTTTTTGCAACCCAAGCTGCCTAATACAGCCTTAAACACCTCCAAAGCCTGCATTCACTCAGGCACCCCACCACCCTACCCCGCTCAGGACAGAGGCACGGTTCGGGTGGGTCTTTGTCCATCTCTTTCGAGCACAGGTGGGAATGGCCCATGGGTCAGCCGCCAAGAGCATCTCAGGACTCAGACTGGCTTCAGGCTGACACCTCTGGCTCCAGGAAGGACATTATCTAGATTATGCATTGTTTCACTCTCGTGGAAATTAGCCGCTGCTTCTTGTATAAATAACTAATAATGAGCAGCCGTATTCTCCCTATTGGAGCCTGATTATGACCTTGGAGACAACTGGGGGCTCAACCTGGGCTGATGCCGCTGTCTGCGGCCCCGACAGATCACTGCTCTCTCCATTTCCTGTAGACTGGCTTCAGGCTGACACCTCTGGCTCCAGGAAGGACATTATCTAGATTATGCATTGTTTCACTCTCGTGGAAATTAGCCGCTGCTTCTTGTATAAATAACTAATAATGAGCAGCCGTATTCTCCCTATTGGAGCCTGATTATGACCTTGGAGACAACTGGGGGCTCAACCTGGGCTGATGCCGCTGTCTGCGGCCCCGACAGATCACTGCTCTCTCCATTTCCTGGTGAAATATTCCTCACGCGGGGGTCCTGTTTTCATTATCCAGTGTGTGTGTGTGTGTGTATGTATGTAGCTTGCATCCTTTCTCTCCTAATTAAGGGGAATTCCCTGTAACTGGTGGGCGGCGGGGACAAGGAGGTGAGGGACTGGGGGCAAGCACAAAGCTGCAGGGGAGAACCAGACGCCCAGCCTCTGGCCACAGTCTGTCCTCAGCCTCTGCCTCTACGGGACGGCACAGGGGCCTGGAAATATCTCCAGCCCACTTCATGGACACAGTCACTCCAGTTTTTCAGGCTGTTTTGTTTGCAGGAAAAACACAAAGGAAATGTTGTCGCCATAAAAGATGATCCTATTTTCACTTATTTTCAAGTCCTGTGGGGTGGGGTGGATAATGACAACAGAACTAAATCAAAGAAAGAGAAGAAGAAAGCCCCAGTGCTGCCGGATGCCCACAACATTCAGCAAAGCAGGCCTGTGTGCTGGGCATATCCCAGAAGCCGCGTGGTGGAGGCCTCTGTGGTTCTGTCTGTACACTTCGTGCTCTCAGATGGGACAATCAGAGATACTTCTCTCCTGGCATGTCAAGTGTTTCATTTCCTTCTTAACATGTTTGAAAATGAAGCACACGCCTCCCCACACAGAGGCCCGAGTCAAACCCTATTTGCCTCCATCTCACAGCAATTAATCCCGCCAGAGGTGGTTGTCTCAGACACACAGGCAGTCCTTGTCACACAAGAGAGGGGAGACAGGGCAGGGATGGAGAACTCTACGAACACTCCCTCTGGGTGTCCTTGTGGTTGGTCCGCCGAGCCTCTGAAAGGCACATGTACTGTCGAGCATTTTTCCCTAACAATAATAAAGATCAGGTGCAGCTGCGGGGAGCCCACAGCATTAGGAGCCTCACACACATGTCGTTTAACCCCCACAATCTCTGAGGTCAGAAGTGCTTGAGATACTTCAGATGAGGGAACCAAAGCGATGGGCTTAGAAGTCATGTGTCTGCAGCCCCATGACAGGGCCGGAGTCAGAGCCCAGGACGGCGAGGCTCAAGATTCGGCAAGACTCAAGATTAGGCTGGCTCAGCCCTCCCAAGCCTGCAGGATCATCCACGAGCTGAGTGGGGAGAGAAGCTGGGTTCTGAGTGAAAGAAGCTGGGTGTGTGTATTGTGGCAAGAGATTTAGAAAAAAAATAAGCAGCAGCAGTTATACGTTATTTTACAGTGAAGGATACCCAGAGACAAAACAGCAGAGGAGGTTAATGACAAAAACATATTAAAGCCACACCGAAGCAAAAGTGACTGCTTTTTAGGGCAGAGGCACCAACCCCAGAGCTCTGCGGGGTGGTAAGGCTATCACCTAGAAAGGGAGGTGGGGGTGACTTTAACGACTCCTGGAACACACACCCCCACCACCCCTCAAGTTCCTGGGCATCGGAGGCTGAGTGACTGCCAAGAATGCCCTCTTCTGGTGATGCTCTCAAAGCCCAGGATGACAGCAAGGCAGACCAAGACCTGCGTTTTCAGATTCCTGGGGAGGTTCTCGGCATCAAGATATAGTGTCACTCAAACAAATAGCTCTCCCCTCTCTTTTCCTCTTCATGCCCCCCAACTATGATTCTAATAAGGTAAGATAGACCATGATCGAGATTTGGCTTCCTTTTTTTTTTCTCTCTCTCTCTCTCTAATCGGGAATAATACTCTCTATGTCATCTGTATATTTATGATAGCTCAAAGACATGGGTGTGTGGATCTAATTAAAAATGTGAAAGGGTTTAGCAGCCTGCTGCTTCCCTGCAACTCTCTGGTTGCCAAATCTTGGCAGCCGTGTTGAAACGGGGCCAAGTGTTTAGTGTGGAGCTGAATGCCTGCCAGCCGGAGTGCTGCATTGTGGGGCCAGGAAGCCTGGCGGGGTTGCGTTAAAACCAGCTAGCACAGGGCCGGGCAGGGAGCAGGACCTGGGACCCAGAGGAAACCAGCTGCAGAGGAAGGGTCTTGCTCTCTGCTTGCTTCCCGACTCAACACAGGACCACTTAGACCATCTCAGAGACTAGACAGCGCTGTGAGCCACTAGGTGGGAGATCCTCCCCACGGTCTTTGCTACAGTCGGGCCTCTTCAGAGAAGAAGCAATCCGCAGCTCTCTCCTAGCAGCAAGGGGCTGCACCCACAGCTGTCTCATGGTGCATAGGTCTATTGAGTTCCAGGAGTCTCCCCTGGAAGCCTGAGCCTCTCTCCACGGCTCACTCATTGTTCTGGGTCTTCCCTCTCAAGCAGCAGAGCCCTGTCTGGGTTTCTCTTCAACCGGACGGGGCACACACATCCCTTGGGGAATCTGAGGCAGGATTCTGACCCAGCAGGGAAAGGAGAGAACTCATGTTGCCGAGATCAGAGCTGACCGGAACTGCTGAAGTGCTCAGTTATGAATTCTGACTCCTCGTGACATGGATTCAAGGTTGGTGGGTTCTGGAAAAGTCCAACCTAGGTGATTCAGACTCCCACTGGGGTCGGGGTTGGGGGAGGTGATTCAAAGAGTTTGACCCCCTCCCTGGTGTGTTGACAAGTGAAATTAAAACACATCAAAGATACTACTCATTTCCTCGAAGTGTGCCCATTATAAACAAATTACAGAAGAAAAGGAATCACATTCTTTCTGTTCAGAAACACTCCCCTGCAAACAACAAAAATTTAGTTCAACAAAGATATGCTGTGATATTGGGGAGTGACATGTCTGGGGAGCTAGGATAGGGGATGAGAGGAGATTTAGCCTTTTAACTTTTTATCTTGTGTACTGTTGATCTTTATGATAATGCATGATGATACATTCTTTTAAATTAAAAAAAAGGGGGAAAGGCCAAAAAAAGCAAGAGTTCACCAGGTAGGGAGTCTGTTTATGACCAACCATCAGGCCAGTGGTGGAGAGACCCTGGAAGGGTTTGGAGTCACTCGGTCCTGGAGTGGAATCTCGGCTCTGGCACGGCGCTTGGGGAAGTCAGCTGACATTGCCAGGCTCTGAGGCCCTGTCTGCAGAAGGAAGGAGCTGTACCTTCATTGTTGGAGCTGCCCCTGCGTGCTAGGGATGTGGATTCAAAGGGGTTCAGACCCAGGGGGTTGGGCTGGGCATCTGACAGATCCAGGGCCCCTTTCCACTGGGGCCAGGGCACTACCCCAGGTAGAATTTTATCCCAGCAGACGACTGCTAAGAACAAATACATTCTGAAACCTCAGGACAGAAGCTAATCACTTCGAATGTCACCAAGCCACCTTTCACAGTATCAGAGGGAGCCTGGGGGAAAAAAAAAAAAAAAAAAAAAGAGGTCCCTGGGGAACTGCTGAGAATTTTCTCTTTCTTTGACATAGGTAAATTTACACATATGGAAAGTTTAAAATGACATGCCAAATACACCCCAAGTCATCATACTTTAGCCAGCCATGTGTATCCCGAAAAATTAAACTACAAGAAGTCAGCTCTATGGAGGAAGATGCAGGTCACGACGTGGTCCCTGTACAGTTAGGGGCCAATGTTTTCTTAAAATCCTGAGTCGGCATCAATGCCCATCTCTTCGTGGATGCATAATATAGAACTCGCTGCTTCTATCACAGAGAGGTCATTTGCTACTAAACATCCTAAGTTTTTTTTCTTTAGAAAAATCACACTCCAAGAGACTTTATCACATTTCACTCCTAACATGTGGGCAGGTGATTATCTAAACCACTGAGGGAAGATGTTCCAGGTAAACATCTAATTAATTAAAGAAAACCTCCCTCTGTCTACCCCAACCCAGAAAAGACTGCAATTTAGAAAGATACACACATATACACATACACTTAAAAAGGCTTCCAGGCAATGAATTGTCTAGCCCGACCACCTCTGATAATTAAAGTCTGAAAATGAAGTCACTCAGTCGTTTCCGACTCTTTGCGACCCCATGGACTGTAGCATATCAGGCTTCTCTGTCCATGGGATTTTCCAGGCAAGAGTACTGGAGTGGGTTGCCATTTCCTTCTCCAGGGGATCTTCCCAACCCAGGGATTGAACCCACATCTCCCGCATTGTAGGCAGACACTTTACCCTCTGAGCCACAGGGGAAGCAATTAAAGTCTACAGACCTCAAACCTCCCAGCCTCCCTCCAGCGTCTGTGTGACCACCACCCCTCCACTCTTCCAAGCAACATTTGCTCCAACTTAATATTCTGGTACTTTCGGGAACAATATTTAAAAATAAACCATTTTGGCATATTGTCAAAGTCTTGTCTAAATTTCTTCATGACAACCACCCTAAGTGAGATTTTAAAAATCAAAAGAGTTGAGGGTGGGGGAAAAAAAAGGAGTCCCCATTTATAGAGTTCTAATTTCAGACAATGTCCAATGAGAATGCATTTATTTCTCCTTCATCCTCGTTTCTGATTCCCTCACTTGCATGTAGGGCATCCTTGTCCCACTCCTTGACTCCTAAGCCTGTATCTCTTTCATCCTCTCCATGGGACCCGGCACCTGGGTTGGTGATAAAGAGACTCTGAAATCTTAGGACAACTTTTTGCTCATGGCCCAGGTGGGCACTAGAAAGAGAAGTTCTGGGCAGAGAAGGGGCCTCGGGCAGGTGTTAAAATGTTTTTTCTGGTCCTGTGTAGCAAGCACAGCACAACAGTCCTGTCTGCTCTGTTCCTATCAACAGCCTGATCTCCTTGGTCTGTTGCTAAGAGACCAGCCTGTTGTTTACAAGATCGTCGGTGGTGTAGACTTCCATAATTTATAATTTATTATCTTAGTATCAAAACTTGGGCTGGTTTTTATTTTATTTCATCAAAGATCCAATAATTATTAGATACAACAAAGGTCACGTACCTGCCGGTGGTTCTGTTGTTGCTCTGATAGCATCCCTGGCTGCCCCAAGTTTAGATGCTATGGAAAAAAATGCTATTATAAACTGAAGATGAATATCATTTTTTGTCCATTAACTTCATGCATTATATGACTGCTCAGGTCAATGGATTCCCTCCAGATTTGCTCACTACTGAAAGCATGTTTCTGTCCAACCAAGAAAGAAATGAATTGAAATGATTTCAATTATCACAAGAAAGGAATTGAGTCTTCTGACTGTATATTTCAACACCCAACTCGCCAATTCTCTCTCCACAAAGTTCAGGGCCAAAGACATTTAACCAGCACTAGAAATTACCCCAGAGCATTGTCGGGTATGGTGAGCTCACAAAACTACCTTTGGAGAGTCCTCCACTCACAGCAAGTCAATCAACCCAGTAAGGAAGTGATGACACAGAAGAAAGAGAGACATTTAAGTAACACCAGCTCAGTCACAATACCCCAGCCTAAAGAAAAAGAAGAGACAGTTCAAGTGTTATAATCAAGGTCAATACTAACATTTATAGTGCCAGGCACAAGGCTGAATGCTTAACCTGGACTAGTGTGCAAAGCTCCTGACAAACTTATGAGGAAAATTCTAGTATTAGCCCCATTGAAGAGACAACAAAACCAGAACTTTATAACCTTTGATAAAAGGCAGGAATAAACTCAGACTATGTCCCTGGATACATCATTCTCATAGAAAAAAAAAAAACAGCTTGGGCTTTGTAATTTACTGTCTATGAAAAGTCCACAGACATTTGATGGAGCAGAGAAATTAACATAGGTTCCAAAATCATATCATCACATTATCTTTCCCTGCAGTCATTGGAATCTCTCTAGAAACCACAGAGCATGAGAAATTTCTAGGAAGGGTATTTTATTTTCCCCATCAAAGGACCTGGCAAATTCTAATGACATTTTACTGGGAATTAGATTTGTCAAAGATCCAATAATTATTAGATACAACAAA
The DNA here is from genome assembly GCA_006408675.1 of Madoqua kirkii. NCBI lineage: Eukaryota > Metazoa > Chordata > Mammalia > Artiodactyla > Bovidae > Madoqua > Madoqua kirkii. Next base: position 17,696 of record SJYC01115323.1, on the reverse strand, counting down.
GGTCACGTACCTGCCGGTGGTTCTGTTGTTGCTCTGATAGCATCCCTGGCTGCCCCAAGTTTAGATGCTATGGAAAAAAATGCTATTATAAACTGAAGATGAATATCATTTTTTGTCCATTAACTTCATGCATTATATGACTGCTCAGGTCAATGGATTCCCTCCAGATTTGCTCACTACTGAAAGCATGTTTCTGTCCAACCAAGAAAGAAATGAATTGAAATGATTTCAATTATCACAAGAAAGGAATTGAGTCTTCTGACTGTATATTTCAACACCCAACTCGCCAATTCTCTCTCCACAAAGTTCAGGGCCAAAGACATTTAACCAGCACTAGAAATTACCCCAGAGCATTGTCGGGTATGGTGAGCTCACAAAACTACCTTTGGAGAGTCCTCCACTCACAGCAAGTCAATCAACCCAGTAAGGAAGTGATGACACAGAAGAAAGAGAGACATTTAAGTAACACCAGCTCAGTCACAATACCCCAGCCTAAAGAAAAAGAAGAGACAGTTCAAGTGTTATAATCAAGGTCAATACTAACATTTATAGTGCCAGGCACAAGGCTGAATGCTTAACCTGGACTAGTGTGCAAAGCTCCTGACAAACTTATGAGGAAAATTCTAGTATTAGCCCCATTGAAGAGACAACAAAACCAGAACTTTATAACCTTTGATAAAAGGCAGGAATAAACTCAGACTATGTCCCTGGATACATCATTCTCATAGAAAAAAAAAAAACAGCTTGGGCTTTGTAATTTACTGTCTATGAAAAGTCCACAGACATTTGATGGAGCAGAGAAATTAACATAGGTTCCAAAATCATATCATCACATTATCTTTCCCTGCAGTCATTGGAATCTCTCTAGAAACCACAGAGCATGAGAAATTTCTAGGAAGGGTATTTTATTTTCCCCATCAAAGGACCTGGCAAATTCTAATGACATTTTACTGGGAATTAGATTTGTCGCTTTCCAGAAAGCAATTATGGTGATCATCCATACTGGCATTTTTCACTGCTTAATCTCTAGCCTCTCCCCAGTGGTGCTATGCCCAGGGTATCACACAGATCCAAGATCTCCTGGACCATCTCTGTTTGGGGTTGGGTGGCAGCCTCTTTCTAACTCCTGTGGTAAAAAGAGATAAACAAACAAGTTGGAAACCACTGAGCACCAAAGAAGCAGTCAACCTCTTGATGACTTAACCATTTCTCAAGAGAGGTCTGAGACCTAATTACTTTTTTCTCTCCAAGCAGAGATTTAATCCCTTTCAAACATGTGGATTTTTTGACTGGAACCCACAGATCCAACCCAAGCAGCAGAGAAAGGGAGCACAGATCCCTCAGTTTATCTTCCAAGAGCACCTTTCTGAAATGAGCATCACCCTGTAGTTGCGAATGGCGCGCGATTCGTCTTGGCAGCTACGTGATGGGTTTGCACGTTGTTTAGGATGAAGGATCAGAAGTTGTGGCTTCAGTTTCTTCTCTACCACTTAACAAGCCCTGTGAATTGAGGTGGGTCTATTCAACTATGAGGTTCTTAGATTCTGCATTCAGAAAAACAAGGATGATATGACCTTCTTTATAAAGGAGAGACGATTAAAACTGAACAATGGATGCAACACAGAGTCAGGGGGAGCAAACTCTCCAAGAGTGATTAACATCGTTACTGGAGCCCTAGGACCCAATGAAATGCCTGACAAATAGTAGCCGTTCATGGCTGTCTGTGCAGCTGCCCAGGCTAAGTGCCCCCAAACTGCTAAGCGCTGGGGCCTCTGAGAAGGAAGACGAAGCTTTCTCCTGTCAATTGTTCATTCTATCATGGAGGAGACAGATGTGTAAACGATTATTCAGAGCGATACACTTACTTCTATGGAGACCCCGATTGAGACGCGACCTTGGAAAAATGTAGTCTCCAAGCCTCTTTTTTGTTTTCTGTACCATGGGGATATAACTGCCTGATCACCTTGAGAAGAAAAAGAAGGATGCCCTGTGCCATCTGTCACCCAGGAGGCACTCAGTAAATACAGAGAGGTGGGAGGTGAGGAGGACCTGTGGTCCCGTTCCAATCGCTACCTCTGCCCTGGCTTTTTAGGGAGTTTCTAGAACAAGTGCATGCATATTGCTTGATAAAAATCAAAGGTCATTAGAGCAGATGACCTTTGCTAGCTGCCTAGGTGAGATCTTCATCAATGTCAGCAGGAACCATCATGCTAGTGAGGCAGGTGCCGATTCCCCCTACCTGCACCACTAATGTGGAGCCTCTCCTTTGGTCCTTAGCAAAGCAGCAGCTAAAAAGTCAGGAAGCAGCAGGGCCAGCCAATTGTTTTGCCAGGAAAATGCTCAATTCTATGTATGATCCCTGGTGGTTCAGATAGTAAAGCATCTGCCGTAATGTGGGAGTCCAGAGTTCAAACCCTGGGCTGGGAAGATCCCTGGAAATGGTAACTGCTACCCAAGAATACTCAGTATTTTTGCCTGGAGAATTCCACGGACAGAGGAGCCTGGCAGGCTATAGTTCATGGAGTCACAAAGAGTCGGACATGACTGTGGATACAACTGAGCAACTAACACTTTCACTTTCACTAAATGTGATCAGTGAGCAAAGAGAGTGCGGATATACAGAAAGAAAAAGCCCTTTGGGAGCCTGAATGAGTTGAGCTATTCAACTCAGCCATTGTTAAACTCTGGCCAAGGTCAGGTTAATTAACCTCTGTGAGGGCAACCTCATTGTCAGCATAAACATGGATTGATCACACGGCTGATGTTCCTAGAACTCAGGGATGTTCAGTATAAGGCAGCTGCCTCCCTATTAAAGACTCTGAAACACTGATGATGCTAAGGGAGGTTGCTCCCTGAGCTGGTATCTCTGGTACAACTTTAAGGGAATCAAATAAAAATTCATCACCAAGATTTAAGGATTTTTTCATCTCCTCTGAATTTCTAGCATCCAGTCAACACTATTGCCTAGCGGTTTATTAATTAATGTATTTTTCCATTTTTAATTTTTTTTGAAAGTGAAAGCTGCTGAGTCGTGGCTGACTCTTTGTGACCCTACAGACTATAGACCACCAGGCTACTCTGTCCATGGTATTCTCCAGACAAGAACACAGGAGAACCCCCCTCTCTCCAGGGGGTCTACTCAAACCAGGGATTGAATCTGGGTTTCCTGCACTGCGGGTGGATTATTTTTTTTATGGAAATACCTGTATGGGTGACAATTGTCAGGATTAGTTTCACTCTAACTAAATTATTCTCCACCAGCCTCTAATCTTGGCCTTCTCTTATCTTCCCAGAACTGCAGAGTCCTCCTCCAGCTGCACAAGACAAAGACCACAACATCACTGGTGATTTGCAGCTCCAGGGAGCCCTCACCGCTGCGTCTCCTGCATTCATATCGAAGCTATCGATTCTCTTTCCTAAACAAATCTCCTCTTTGTACAGTTTTGTAGCATCCAGGGCATTTACTAAACATGTGATTCTAGACCAGGAGGATATACTCCTTACATTCTTATAAAGCTCTGAGGGCACTCACCTTTAGCACAGACTCCTGTTCCAAACCCTGGTACATGCCCTGTCCCCTCAAACAGCCCTTCACCAACCATCCTTTCACCCTTTGGACGTGCAACGGGCAATTGCTTCTACGCCTCAAACATGTCACACTGAGCCAGCACTCTGACTTGGCACACTCAATCCCTCGGGAAGGATGTGACCTCTTTTATAGCAATTTCTATTCACCCTTCAAGACATAGAAATTGTCACTTTCTCTCAGAAGTCTTCCTGACTTCTCTGGGCAGTGAAATAAACTGTATTTGTCTGATTCATCTCTGTATCAACCAAGCCTGACATGTCATAGCCTGCGCGTGTGAGCTCAATCAGGTCCGATTTTTTGCCACTCCAGAGACTGTAGCCCACTCATCTGTCCATGGATTTTTCAGTCTTCACATCTATTCCCCTGGATCTTGGTTTCCTTCTTATATTTTCAGTGCTTCTCATTCTCCATCCTTCCTGGATCAGTCTTCCTCTACCAGCCATTACATGCTGGTGCTCCTCAAGCTTAGGCATATGTCATTTGAAAGTATCATGATCATAATTGTGGCTTGGCCATCCGTCTACTCCCCAGGTAGCATTAGCCACTTACGAGCTGATGCCTCTCAAAGCTCCCTCTCTAGTCTTGCCTGCTTCTCCTTACACCCTGGACCTTTCCATTCACAGATGGATTGACAGTCCTGTGGATGGCCTATTTCCCGGAGCCCGAAAACTCAATAGTGTCAAGCTGACTTTACTTTTCTCTCTCTGTGCATGTGTGCTAAGTCGCCTCAGTCATGTCTGAGTGCGACCCCATGGATGGTAGTCCATGAGGCTCCTCTGTCCATGGGATTTCCCAGGCAAGAATACAGGAGTGGGTTACCGTGCCTTCCTCCAGGGAATCTTCCCATCCTGGGGATCAAACCTGTGTCTCCTGAATCACCTGCATTGGCAAGCGGGTTCTTTACCACTAGCCCCATGTACCCATCCCTAAATCCTTATTCTATTTCAGTGTTCTCTCAATGGCATCCATGCTCAATGTCCAAGTGAGAAACCTAGACATCTTTACTGATCTGCCCATCTGATTAAGCCTCAGGGCCCCTGGGTACTTCCTTTACAATAGTTTACAAATTTGGTAGTCTCTCCAATCTATCACCATCCTTCATCACTCTCTTTGTCTACACCATCATCATTTCTTTTCTGGACTTCTGCAACAGACTCCTATTTTATTTTATCTCTCTGTCTCTAGTCTTTATCCTTGTCATCCATTCTCCATCTATCAGCCAGGACCACTGCTCGAAAATACCAAGTTTATCTCCCCATTTTTCTATGTGACAGCTTTCAGTGTTTCTCCTGCTTGTTTGGGGCAGATGTTCAAAAGCCTCTGTATGGCTCACAAAGAGCTTGACCTGGGTGTCAACTCTGGGTTTCTGAGTCTTGCAGCTGAGAGCCCTCCAGCCTAATTGGGCTTCTCTTAATTCTGCCCTGGTCTCTGCTCTGTGCCTCAGTCTGCTCATCTGTTGTCTCTTCCCAACCTTCTTTAACTTCTAGCCACCTTTCAGACATCGGTATGCAGTGTACGTCTTAGAATATCCCTTCTCCCTTGTCCACTACAAAATGACCAGTCCCGTGAAGGGATGTATAAGATGAATGACATATGTATTTTTGAACAACTTATTGTATCCTTTCTCTTGAGATCAGCTATATAATTAATTCAGTAAGACTTTTCTTCAAAAATTCATCTTTTTACCCACCAATCTGTTCTCTTGTGATGTGTCTTTGCATATTGCTGACACATTTAGAAATATACCTGCGTTCTCTTTTAAGTCTATGCCAGAATTTCTTCCAAAGAGATGCTCTGTATTCTATCAGGACTGTAAGAATCTTTTCCTATTTCTATTCCCGAAGCTCTGGTTGTAGAACGCACACGTGACTGATCAGAACAGAGGTTTTTTCTTTTTTTTTTTTTTAAACTTTTATGTCACTTTGTCATGGTAAGCGATCATGATCTTGATCTGGGCTAGCAGATCCTCTAAGTTATTCTTCTACTGGCCGTACATGGTTTATCCCTTTCACATATATTTTTGAGCTCCTACGAACAGATTTTGAACGGTCTCTCAACTCTGAGTTGCTCCTAAGCTAACTTCCTTTTTTTTTTTAAGAAGGTTTCCAACAACCTGCATTTTAGCACCCTACATTTGTTCTGGTTTTTGCAATTCTAGACCCTGGTGCCAACGCGAGAGCAAATCCTCTAGCCCTTTGATCTTTGGGATCCTTCAATTATTTTCTTGGTCTCCTTCCATCGTCATTTAGAGTACCTATAGTCGTCTTTGTCCATGAAAGGTAATCTCACTCTTCTTTTCATTATTCCTGGGCCCCTTGGCTGAATGCCTTCTAGTCTTTGCCCTTCCTTCTCATAGCACGCAGCCCAAAGCTGCATGGCAGTCCAGGTGCTGTCTCCACGGAACTATTGGATCAAAGCCAGGACCGATCCCCTCTGGTTCAGAAGTTCCCAGCCCTTGTCTCTCCCTCGGAACACAGCGTGACTCAGGACAGCGCTGTCACCAACAGCTCGGCCTGTTCACCTCAGATTCCATCGTCCTTCCCAGCTGGTAAATTCCTCTGAAACCTAAGTGCCAACTGTTGGTCACTCTCTTGAGTTTTCACTCCATATTCCTTCTTTACTTGAAAACATTGTGTTCTCAATGGTGATTTTGATCTTCAGGTTTGAACCTTTTGATTTAAAAGCTACCATTCTTGTTCCTTCCTAAATATCTCTTTGCAACACTTTGAAATTGGCTTAAGGAAAGCACAATACCTTGCCCCGCCACTTTACTTCTTGAAAGAGGAGAAGGAAGAGCCTAGCTTACGTGCACGTGCCAAGTCACCTTGGTCATGTTTGGCTCTGCAGCCTCATGGACTGTAGGCAGCCGGGCTCCTCTGTCCATGGGGTTTCCCAGGCAGGAACACTGGAGCGGGCTGCCATTTTCTTCTCTAGGGGGTCTCCCCAACCCAGGGATCCAACATGCACCTCTGATGTCTCCTGCAGTAGCCGGTGGGTTCTTTTTCACTAATGCCACCTGGGAGGCCCGCAGTGTATGCACAGGAAACTATTCAGTATCTTGATATGGCTTATACTGGACAATAGAGTGGGAGACCCCACTTTGAGTCCTGGGCTGGGAAGAGCCACTGGAGAAGGGATAGGTTACCCACTCCAGTATTCTTGGGCTTCCCTAGTGGCTCAGCTGGTAAAGAATCTGGCTGCAATCTGGGAGACCTGGTTCGATCCCTGAGTTGGAAAGATCACTTGGAGTTACCCACTCCAGTATTCTGGCCTGGCCTGGAGAATTCCATTAGCTGTACAGGCCATTGGGTTGCAAAGAGTCAGACATGACTGAGTGGCTTTCACTCACTCATATATATACATACATATATGATATATATATGTGTTTGTGTATGAATAACTTTGCTGTACATGTGAAGTAACACAATATTGTAAGCCAATTATATTCCAGGAAAAAGAAAAGCAAAATGAAACAAAATCTGCTCCCCACAAAATAACAATAAATATTAAAAAGGAGAAAGGATAAGAAATGCATCTGTGCTCTGTCCCCCATGACAACACAGTGTTTTCATGTCTCACTCAGCAATAATGCCTGCCTGTCCTTCCAAATTACATTGGGTTTTCCAGTTAATGTTTTAAAATAAATGTTATTGTATCTGTTTTTAAAGTAAAAGTAGAAAAAAATATATAAGAGCCAGTGTATTACAGTAAAATGAGCGTGAATCTGATGTTAGGTAGTTTGGGTGTGTTTCCTCTCCTGTGGTTTGTTGAGCTCACTTTTGTTCATTCCCTGTGTCAACATCTTCATCAGTGAATGGGTAGAAAATACAAGCCCAGTCTGTTGTGAAGGAAAAAGTGAAAATGATTCCAGAAGTTTTCTATATACTTGGAAGTTCTATGTAAATCAATCCGATTTTCTTCAGAAATCTTGGAAAAGTCAAGCATCTGAGGTTTAGAACTTTTTATACATTGATATGTGTATCAGGAAAGAAGTGGCTACCCATTCCAGTATCCTCGCCTAGAGAATCTCATGGACAGATGAGTCTGGAAGGCTACAGTCCAGGGGGTTGCAGAAGAGTCAAACCCAACTTAGCAAATCACAACAACACAATAACAGCAACATGCATTGACATAGAGGCAATTTCTAAAGAGTTTATCTTTTTAACTAAAATGAAGAGGAGATTCGGTTACGAGAAAACGAGATTTCAATTATGTTATAATGAGAGATGATGCTTTTCTTTTCTTTTAGCAGGTAATCTAGCATTTTTAAAGTCGGTCATCAGAAACTATACATTTAGCTGGTGAGTGTTATGAGCAGAATTTATCAGGGGAATTGGAGGAATTCTATAGCAAGAATCCTGTCCTCCAACAGCTCAGAGTGGAGCTGGAGATATCATCCCCACATCAAAAAAGAGGGTCTAGATTGAAATCAAGATACAAATTGTGAGTATCCAGAGAGTGCTGAGGGATGGAGAGTGAGCTATGGAGCATCAAGAAAGACTTCCTGGAGGAGGTGTGGTTCCATCTAGGTCATGGGGAGCCTAGAAAGGTCACCCTAAAAATGCATACAGGCCTTCTTTTTTAAATTTAATTCTAAAATAATTTGAAATAGAACATCAATTTAAAATGAAATTAAAATTTAAAGAGAACACTGCATGCAAACTTTGGTTCTCCTTCTTACTCTCCCCTGCATCTTTGGCACGTGGCATCCTTCTAGCGTTGGGTAGGGGTCATCTTCACCACCACCCTTTCCCCAGCTTATCCAGGTGGTCACTCAGAGTCGCAGCGGCGGTCATCACCTCATCAAACCAGCCTTCACACTGTTCTGTGGTTGATGGCTACGTCTCACCCTGTGGGCCTCCTCTGCCCTCCCTCACCCTTATTATAAGTTTTTTTTTTTTTTTTTTACATTCAGTGACCATTTCCTGCTCCGTGCCCCCTCTCCCTTCCTTCCCTGAGTGTAGGCCCTTCACGGGACCCTCAGGGAGCCCATCTCTGCATCTTCTCTGGTCACAAAGGCCACACAGAGATGCCTGTGTTTCCTCTCTAGCTTCTTTATTCAATGAGAATAAGAAAGCTGGGGTAGGCTAACCAGGAATTCCCTTGGTTTTAACACAAAATCTGGTCAGTGTAAATGGCCTATTTGTCCTGGCTAAATGGCTGTCTCCTGGGATAGCTGAAAATGCTCTTTTAGGCTGGCTAACAACTCCAAGCCCCTGGGCCCCCTGGGTTCCCGGTAGGCGGATGGTGGGAGTCCATTAGCCTCCTCACCTCCTGCCCTTTCTGGTCTCACCTGGACCCTTCTCACCTGTGCTGGGGCCTCCTAGTCTCAAGAGGTCCATGCCTGCTTCTGCCTGGGCCCCAGCAAAAATGGGGAAGTTCAAGCAATTGCCTGCCTTAATCCAATGAGGCTTGCCTAATAGAATGTGAGGAAGGCTTGGTGTGAGTCTTCCAAAGGGAGAAAAGGAATAAAAAGGAATGTAGTGTAATAGAGTGGGAGGGACAGAGAAAGAATAAACATCGGACCCCTTTGGCTCAGCATCTTGACAAAATACGTAACTGTAACAGGTGATACGGGATTTCCCTGGCGGCTCGAATGGTAAAGGATCAGCCTGCTAATGCAGGAGACCCTGGCTTGATCCCTGAGTTGAGATGCCCTGAGGAAGGGAAAGGCACTCCAGTATCCTTGCCTGGAGAATTCCGGGGACAGAGGAGCCTGGTGGGCTCCAGTCCGTGGAGTCAGCAAGAGTCACGGACTGAGAGAGAGCGCGTGCACGCAGCAGCTGGTCCGGTCTGTCAGAGCGTGAGTTTCCTCGGGCTTCCCTGGTGGCCCACGGGTTAGGACTCTGCACTTCGCTGCAGGGAACAGGGGTTCCATCCCTGGCTGGGAGTGAAGATCCTGCAGGCTTCACAGCCAGGTTGGTGTGGAGTGGGCCTCCTAGCCTACACGTTGCAGCAAAGCTGGAAGGGCCCCAGCTGAGGGGGTGAAGCCCCTGGGGAAGCAGGTAAAAGTGGCGTAATTAGTGGCAGCTAATGCGGCGGTTGCTGATGTCACCCTAAACAGCTCAGGAACCTTTAGAAGTTGAAACACCTGATTCTATTCCCCACATTCATACGAGGGGACGGTCTCATTTCTCACTTTTGCTAGAAGTGGTGTCTCTGGTGTTGCTCTTCTGCGAACTTTCCAGAATTAAATGGCTTGAGTGTACAGTTAGACCATTTTTTTCATGTTAAATATAATGATGTGCAGAAAAGAGGAAATTTGTTTTAACAGGACAAGTGAGCCTATTTATAGTGCCACTCTTAACAATATTAAGTCATTTCCCTGTGTGATAAAGAAATAACAGGAGAACTGAGCTAATTCATGGGGTGGACTTTTATCCTGGGACAGTAGCAGCAAACCTTGGTCCTCCTTTTATCAAAGCCTGTTCAATTTAAAGAACTAACTGCGGTTCACAAGAACTGAATTTGCTTACTGATTAATCCATACCTCCACAGTATTTGCTACTATATGTTACCATTATGTTAAGATATAATTCTCTCCAAACTGTATGAGTCTAGTCATTTAAAATATAACAATTAGGTAATTCTAGTCAGAAGAATTCATTAAAATTGGAGTATAGGTAAACAAAAGGGGCCATACTACTTAGTCATTAAAATTCTACAAATAAAATGTGAAAAGAAAAAATAAAAGACCAAGCACAATCCACACCCTTCCTGTTATTCCTCCCATATTTTTTTTTCCTTGTGAATCAGACACTGTATGTCTGGGGAATAGTTATTTCTTACCTCGTTGATCAAGGTGGAACAGGTTGTGGGGGAGCCAAGTGTCCACCTGGGAGAGGGTCACAGTCCCCAGAGCAGACGGTGTGGTTCCATCACCTGTAATTGTCATCAGAAAACTACCTTGAAGCTGCGAGATTGGACATCATTTATTGGGTAAGAGGAAGGAAGAGAGAAAGATTAAAACAAAAGGTGATAATCTTTAAAAAGGACCACATAACAGATACATCTCCGCAACTGCTCTGTAACTACCTGCAAATCAGTACTGCTTGGAGTCTGAGACACAGAGAGAGGATGGGGCAAAGCCACTGTTGACAAATTCTTCAGTGAAACAGGAAAAGACAGGTTGAAGTTTCTCTGTCTGTGTGGGGGTGGTGCGGGCAGAGGGCACAGCAGAGAGAAGGTAGAGTTTCAACATCAGTTGAAAAACATAGGCCACGTGAGCTCTCTGCAGACCAACTGATTCCCTGCAGTGAATTCACCAGGGAGAAGGGATTTGTAGGTGAGATCTCATTACTAATTTTGTTAAAAACCCACTGTGAACACAGCAAAAGAAATAGTCCCTGGGACCTGGGGTGGGGGGTGGGGGTGGGGTTGGCTCTGTGCTCAGGTGTGGACAGCCCTTAACCTAATCAGCTGCTTGACTTCAGGGCTCCTGATAAACTGTAAGGAGTTCTTCTACGGAAAATGAATGCAAATGAATGAATGCAGATGAAGCTAAAAACCCAACCACGAGGCTGCTGATGGCCACCTCGTTTAGGCTCCCCAAACTGATGTGGCTGATTAGCAAGCAATGATAGCAAATGATAAAACAGAGTTGTATTGGGTTGACCAAAACCATCATTCATGTTTTTTGTAACATCTTATGGCCTAGTGGCTCAGATGGTAAATAATCTACTCACAATGTGGGAAACCTGGGTTTGATCCCTGGGTTGGGAAGATCCCAGGAAAGAGGAAATGGCTACCCACTCCAGTATTCTTGCCTGGAGCAGAGGAGCCTGGCGGGCTACTGTCCATGGGGTCATAAACAGTCGGACATGACTAAGTGACTAACACTTTCACTCTCATGGAAAAACTCAACTGGACTTTTGGCCAACCCAATATCTAACCCCTATCGAAAGAGGCAAAAAAGTCTTCTATGGCTGACTGTATGTATACACAGGGTCAAGCATCTGTTACATCTTTCTGTAAATTAAATTTGTGGACTCAGTGTTTTCTGAACAGGTCAGGGGCTTCTGACTTCAGGTAAGGCTTGATCAAGAGGCTCGATCATGTTCCCAAGAATCTGGTTCTTCTGGGTCTCTTCGTTCTGTGTCCTTGGATGGTCGGGCATCCTCAGGCCATATGCCATGGTTCCTGGGAAGCCCCTAGCTCTCCCTTCACCATAGCAAGCGCGGCTTAGGCCTACTCCACATTTTACCACATCTCCATCCAAAGAAAAGTGGATCTTCTTCAGTGAGGCCTTCTGGAAAGCAGCTTCCAAGATGGGTCACATGGGTTATCCCTCCCTTATATTTTACTTCCTACAACATAGCACTTCCTGTTATGGTGGAAGTGGCTCTGCATTTGCACAGAGTCGTGTCTCGGTCCACACTTGGGCCTGCGGCTGGACCGCTCCTTCCCCGTGACTCCCTTTCTACTCCTGTCTGTGCTCTGTTTTGTTCTGATCTCTTGCTCCATGCCACCAAACCTTGGCAAACACTGATCCTTCTATCATCTCCATTGTGCTCGTTTTGTTCTGATCTCTTGCTCCATGCCACCAAACCTTGGCAAACACTGATCCTTCTATCATCTCCATAGTTGTGCCTTGTCTAGAATGTCACATAGTTGGAACCATCCAGTATTTAGCCTTTTCAGGTTGGCTCCCTTCACCGAGAAATATGCATTTACAGTTTCTCCATGTCTTTTCAAGGCTTGATAGCTCATTTCTTTTCACTGACAAATAATATTCCAGTGTACGGATGTACCATGGTGTTATGTATCCATTAACCTATTGAAAGACAGCTTGATTGCTTCTTTCTTTTAGCAGTGATCAATAAAGCGAGAGTAAGATAGTGTGTGTGTTTAGTCTTGTCCAGCTCTTGTGACCCCATGGACTGTAGCCCTCAAGGCTCCTCTGTCCAAGGGATTTCCCAGGCAAGAATACTGGAGCAGGTTGCCATTTCCTTCTCCAGGAGACAGTGATCCATAAACCTGCTATAAACATTGGCGTGCAGATTTTTATGCAGCTATGAGTTTTTAACTTCCTCTTTTTTAAAATTCAGCTCAAATGCCTGGGGGGTGGGAGGGGAGCTCCAGGAAGTGTTGCCTGCTTCTCTCTGGCTGGGAGTGGGCACTGCCACTGTCTTCCCAGGGTAACTGGCACCTCTCTTGCTATGCTGCTCATGGGACTGCATCGGACAGCTTGCCTGCCAGCCGCCCCAGCTAGACTGTAGGCTCAGAACTAGAGGGTCTGTTCAGTTCTGCTTGAAAAGCACCCACATTAAGTGGTCAAGATATACTTGTTGGTGTGAACTTTACCCAGAGTCGAGTTTCTGGAGTTAATTCCAGCATTTTCCTTTAGTGCTGCCGGTGTAGTGGTACCATGCAAGACTCCCATTCTTGTGCGTTTAGGGGAGTCTGGGGTTCCCTTGTGGCTCAGCTGGTAAAGAATTCACTTGAAGTGCAGGAGATCTGGGTTTGATCCCTGGGTTGAGAAGGAAATGGCTACCCACTCCAGTATTCTGGCCTGGAGAATTCCATGGACTGTATAGTCCATGGGGTCACAAAGAGTCGCATGTGACTGAGTGACTTCACTTCATTTCAAAGTGGCAGTAGTGGTAAAGAACCCACCTGCCAACACAAGAGATGTAAGGGATGAGGGTTCCATCTCTGGACCAGTAAGATCCCTAGGAGGAGGGCATGGCAACCTACTCCAGTATTCTTTCCTGGAGAATCCCAGGGACAGAGGAGCCTGGCAGGTTACAGTCCATGGGATCACAAAGAGTCTGATAGGACTGCAGAGACTTAGCACACGTCTTTGGGTAGTAAATGTCAAGTCAAAGGTAAATGTCAAAGGTAAATGTCAAGTCAAAAAGCAAGATCTAAGTGGCATCTTCTAGACCATGTCTTCTGTGTCACAATCTAAGTGTGACATTGATTCTGGTGAGGAAAGGCAGATCTGCAAGCTTTGATGGAGTCAGAAATGAGGCTGAATGGCAGGAACAGCGCTGGCCTTCTGGCAGGAGGAAAGGCTGGTGTTAGTCGTTCAGAGAGAAAATCAGTGTACCACGGTTCTAGGAAGGATAGAGAAGCGGCACATACGTATTTATGTAAAAATACATAAAGTGTAAAAATAAAAGAAGGAAAATCCTGCACAGATGTTAGGGAGGTAGCACAAATTTGGGTTTGAGTTCCCTGACAGCCTGAGCAAAGAGGGAAACAGGATGAATTACAATCCATAGTGGTCATCAGATTAAAGAAGAAAACTATGCCCTTCAGATGCCTGTCTATCCCCCCAACATTGGTTCCAGACATGTATTTTACTACAGTGCGTATCCACAAAGGGAACTCTATGTCAGGACTCGATATCATTATTTTAACAGCAGCAAGCCACACAATATCACTTCTTAGTGTAGGCAAGGATGATTCCACACAAAGTCTGTCTTCAGAAGCAAAAGCGGTGTTGATGTGGACAAAAAATAATAATATGAGGCTCTCAGATAAAACAGAACCTCTGAACTGAACCCTCAGCTGAAGTTGGATGAGTTCATAGTCGGTGTAATGGTACCATGCAAGACTCCCATTCTTGTGCGTTTAGGGGAGTCTGGGGTTCCCTTGTGGCTCAGCTGGTAAAGAATTCACTTGAAGTGCAGGAGATCTGGGTTTGATCCCTGGGTTGAGAAGGAAATGGCTACCCACTCCAGTATTCTGGCCTGGAGAATTCCATGGACTGTATAGTCCATGGGGTCACAAAGAGTCGCATGTGACTGAGTGACTTCACTTCATTTCAAAGTGGCAGTAGTGGTAAAGAACCCACCTGCCAACACAAGAGATGTAAGGGATGAGGGTTCCATCTCTGGACCAGTAAGATCCCTAGGAGGAGGGCATGGCAACCTACTCCAGTATTCTTTCCTGGAGAATCCCAGGGACAGAGGAGCCTGGCAGGTTACAGTCCATGGGATCACAAAGAGTCTGATAGGACTGCAGAGACTTAGCACACGTCTTTGGGTAGTAAATGTCAAGTCAAAGGTAAATGTCAAAGGTAAATGTCAAGTCAAAAAGCAAGATCTAAGTGGCATCTTCTAGACCATGTCTTCTGTGTCACAATCTAAGTGTGACATTGATTCTGGTGAGGAAAGGCAGATCTGCAAGCTTTGATGGAGTCAGAAATGAGGCTGAATGGCAGGAACAGCGCTGGCCTTCTGGCAGGAGGAAAGGCTGGTGTTAGTCGTTCAGAGAGAAAATCAGTGTACCACGGTTCTAGGAAGGATAGAGAAGCGGCACATACGTATTTATGTAAAAATACATAAAGTGTAAAAATAAAAGAAGGAAAATCCTGCACAGATGTTAGGGAGGTAGCACAAATTTGGGTTTGAGTTCCCTGACAGCCTGAGCAAAGAGGGAAACAGGATGAATTACAATCCATAGTGGTCATCAGATTAAAGAAGAAAACTATGCCCTTCAGATGCCTGTCTATCCCCCCAACATTGGTTCCAGACATGTATTTTACTACAGTGCGTATCCACAAAGGGAACTCTATGTCAGGACTCGATATCATTATTTTAACAGCAGCAAGCCACACAATATCACTTCTTAGTGTAGGCAAGGATGATTCCACACAAAGTCTGTCTTCAGAAGCAAAAGCGGTGTTGATGTGGACAAAAAATAATAATATGAGGCTCTCAGATAAAACAGAACCTCTGAACTGAACCCTCAGCTGAAGTTGGATGAGTTCATAGTTGATGCTTTTGAACTGTGGTGTTGGATAAGACTCTTGAGAGTTCCTTGGACTGCAAGGAGATCCAACCAGTTGATCCTAAAGGAAATCAGTCCTGAATATTCATTGGAAGGACTGATGCTGAAGCTGAAACTCCAATACTTTGGCCACATGATGCGAAGAACTGAATCGTTTGAAAAGACTTTGATGCTGGGAAATATTGAAGGTAGGAAGAGAGGGGGACAACAGAGGATGAGATGGTTGGATGGCATCCCCAACTCAATGGACATGAGTTTGAGTAAACTCCAGGAGTTGGTGATGGACAAGGAGGCCTGGCATGCTGCGATTCATGGGGTCACAAAGAGTCAGACACAACTGAGTGACTGAACTGAACTGATAAGCAGAACCCCTGGGTATGTGGCAGTACTGGGACTGACCAGTAAGGGGAGGTTGGGCAAGGCACCCTGCGGTGGTTTAATCACTAAGTTCTGTCCAACTCTTGTGATCCCATGGACTGTATGTAGCCTGCCAGGCTCCTCTGTCCATGGGATTCTCCAGGAGAGAATACTGGTGTCGGTTGCCATTCCCTTCTCCAGGGGATCTTCCCAACCCAGGGACTGAACCCATGTCTCCTGCATTGCAGACAGATTCTCTGCCAAATGAGCTACAAGAGAAGCCCAAGGCACCCGTGAACCTTCTATTTGTCACTGGCTATGGACACGACTAAGCGACTTCACTTTCAATTTTCACTTTCATGCATTGGAGAAGGAAATGGCAGCCCACTCCAGTGTTCTTTCCTGGAGAATCCCAGGGACGGCGGAGCCTGGTGGGCTGCCATCTATGGGTTCGCACGGAGTCGGACACGACTGAAGCGACTTAGCAGCAGCAGCAGCAGCAGCAGTATGGAGGTCAACCTATTCCTGTGCTGTCTGCTTCCTGGGTTCTGGAATATTCTAACGTGCTTGTTTGGGGCTCAGTTAATCAGGGGCTGAAAGGAAGTTGCTGGCTTCCATATGTTGATTCATTTCATGTGCAAGAGTATGTGCGAGTGGGAGTGGCTGAGGGACAGCCAGGAAAAGGTCCCAAGAGGACAGCTTTCTAAGGAGAAAAAAAACTCTGGAAGGAAGGGAAGAGGGTCATTACCATGGGATGTGCTCTGTGTATGCTTCCTAGGTGGCGCCAGCGGTGAAGAACTTGCCTGGTCCTGGAGGAGACTTAGACTCAGGGTTGATTCCTGGATTGAGAAGATCCCCTGGAGGAGGGAATGTAAAATATTCTTGGCTGGAAAATTCCATGGGCAGAGGAGCCTGGTGGGCTACAGTCCATGAGACTGCAAAGAGTCTATAGCCAGTAGTCTTGGATTCTTTATATCTATCTTATATAATTAAATACTGACAGAGTTACCCTGGTGGCTCAGCAGTAAAGAATCCACCAGCAATGAGGGAGCCACGGGCTCCATCCTGGGTTGAAAAGATCCCCTGGAGAAGGGAATGGTAACCCATTCCAGTATTCTTGCCTGGGAAATCCCATGGTTAGAGGAGCCTGGTGGGGTCCATGGGGTTGCAAGAGTCAGACCCAACTAGTGACTAAACCACCACCAGCATCACAAACAGCAATCACAGGTGGATTCTTTCTCTCCACAATAAAGAGACCAAGCTCAGAGGGGTGGGGACCACATAGCTATGTGGAAGAATCAAATTAAACTAAATGAAATTAAATCAGCTTAACTCCATAAAGTTCCTCAACTTGTCTGCTCCATCATCTTTCCCAGTGCCATTTGAAAACCTTAATTGTTTAAAATTTTATATTGAGCTTATTTGATATTAATATTGTGTTTCATATATACAGCAAAGTGATTCATTTTTACATATACATGTATTTCTTTACCATGTGATTTTTAAAAAACATTGATTTTATGTTGGAGTCTAATTGATTAACAATGCTGTGTTAGAGTCAGGTATACAGCAGAATGATCCCATAATACATGCACGTATCTATTCTTTTTCAAATTCTTGTCCCACTTAGGTTATTAGGGTATAGGAGCAGCATTCCCTGTGCTCTACAGTCGGACGTTGCTGTTTATCTCTTTCAAATATAACTGTGTGCATGTCAGTGGATAGCAATATGTGGTATACATTCACTAGCCAGGTGGTTCTCAAAAATTATTTTCATTAAAATACTCAGAGACTTTTATCCTAATCGCCCCCCAGGAAATATTGATAATATCATATATTGAATACTTGTTTCAGTTCAGTTCAGTTCAGTCACTCATTTGTGTCCGACTCTTTGCGACCCCATGAATCACAGCACACCAGGCCTCCCTGTCCATCACCGACTCCCGGAGTTCACTCAAACTCACATCAATTGAGTCAGTGATGCCATCCAGCCATCTCATCCTCTGTCGTG
>SJYC01115322.1:0-58074 GCA_006408675.1 Madoqua kirkii | reverse complement strand
ATCTTCCTAACCCAGGGATCAAACCCAGGTCTCCTACATTGCAGGCAGATTCTTTACTATCTGAGCTACCAGGGCAGGCGGCTTATGTAAAGAAGAACCAGAGAGTCCAGGGAAGTGAGCCAAGCTCACAGAGACAGGAAAGACAGAACCAGGCAGACACTAAAGCATGCTGAATCCCACCAGCCACAGTGATCAATCAATGGATGGCTTTTCAAGGTGCTCTGGGTTTTTCCTACAATACCTCCTGCTATTTGGGGAGAAACCAGGGTCTGCCCAGTGCCCTGGAAAATTACCAAGGCACCACCTGCAGCCATCTTTTAGACATATCATTTGGGCAATAGAATGTATCAGTTTTTCATTGCTACCATGATGAATTACCATAAACTCGTGGTTTAAAGCAGCACACTCTTATTTTCTTATAGTTTTGGAGGTCAGGAGTGCCAAATGGTTCTAACAAGGCCAAAATCTAGATGTCAGAATGGCTATGGGCCTCTGGAGGCTCGAGAGGAGAAGGTTTCTTCCAGTCTCTAGAGATGGTCCACAGTCTTTGGCTTGTGGCCCCTTCTAGTGATCACATCGTTTGACCTCTGCTTCCAGCATCACATTTCCTCTCTTGGAGCTTCCTTCCTCTTTCCCTTCTCAGGATGCTGGTGATTACGCTGAACCCCCAGTGTAGGTCAGGTTAATCTCCCCATTTCAAAATTCTAATGTATAATAATGGCCTCTGCAAAGTTTTTCTTTTCTTTTTTGGGGGGACCATGAAGGTAACAGATTTACAGATTGGAAAATTAGGATTTGACCATCTTTGGGGACATTAGTCTTCCTACCATATACATCATTTGAGTTTGTCTGAAACTGCATTGGTTTTGAAAGTGAAAATCCTGTATCTTCAGAATCTCTTTAGTCCTGGAGGGACCAGGGCCATTGGCCACCCTAAATGTGGGATGATGGGATGAGGCCTAAAATCCACTCTTGGAAAGACTAGTAGTTTCTATTTTTCACTCTGACTTGGAACCCTTTTTAGGTCTGCAGTTTGGGCACTATCAGCCTTCACCTCACATTTCCTCCTCTAGAAATATCCAGCTATTGGTTGCTTTTCCTGTTTCTGTGCTTTTGCCTTAAAAACCCTCAACTTAGTGTTTCCTGCCACCCCCCACCTTCAAATGGCCAACTCCTGCTCACTGAAAGGCTGAACAGTATATATCCGAAACACTTCTCTTATCAAGCACTGATCAAGCAAGCCCTTATAGCACTTCAGACGTAATTGCAAGTCCACTTCCTAGATTATGTGATATCTTTAATTCAACGTCTGTTGTTTTTTAGTAAGTCATGTCCATCTCTTTTGTGATCCCCATGGACTGTAGCCCACCAGGCTCCTCTGTCTATGGGATTTCCCAGGCAAGAATAATGGAATGGGTTGCCCTTTTCTTCCCCAGGAGATCTTTCCAACCCATGTCTCCTGCATCTGGTACATTGGCATGCAAATTCTTTACCACTGAGCCACCAGGGAAGCCCATTCAAGGTCTAGGTCATATTTATCTTTGTTAGAAAAGGGGATTTCATGGGTCTTTGACAATTATCTTTGATTCAGGAAATACTTGCTGATTTGAAGTGAAGGGAAGAATAAGTACATGCCTGGCTGGTGGATGGTAAGAGAAATGGATGGGTAGGTGAATGCATGAGAGGATCCATGGAGGGCTGGATAAAAATAATCATCATATCGAGAGGGCAACTTAGAGCCTAACAGCATCTAGGCAAAGAAAGATGTATACCTAGAGTCGCTATATATATCAGCCCAGAGAGGCAGCAATGAAAACAAAAGGATGTGAAGCAAAGGAAAGAAGAGAAGAGAAAAGAAGGAGAAAGGAAAAACAAAAACAAAACAAAAAGCCCTGGTGGTTTCCAGCCTGGACCACATGCCCACAAATAGATCTGCATCCCCCAGGTGGAATTGTTCTGGACGTCCAGAGGAAGACACATGTAGCCCAAGCACAGACCACACCATTTATCCTTTTTAATTACCATTCCTCCAGTCCAGACCCACACTAGGAGAAGAATGTCTGCCATGCATTTTGATCTCAGAGTTCTGCGTGGATATTTATCAGCCCCAGATATAAAGCCATTTCTCTGTTTACATTTCTCACGTGCTAGGTTGCATCTTGCATTTTTGGAAGGCTGCGAAGGTACTTTGTCACTCAGTCTTGTCCAGCTCTGTGCAACCCCATGGACTGTAGGCCCCCCAGGCTCCTCTGTCCGTGAGGATTCTGCAGGCAAGATATTGGAGTGGGTTGCCATGCCCTCCTCCAGGGGGTCTTCCCAACCCAGAGACTGAACCCAGTTCTCCTACATTGCAGATAGATTCTGTACTGACTGAGCTATGAGGGAAGCCCAAGAATACGGAAGTGGGTAGTCTGTCCTTTCAGTGTTACTGGAAAGTGTGCGGTTCTAGAGCTCAGCCTCTTCCTGAGTCAAAAAGTTTAGAGATCAGTGGATTCAGTTACCAAGTGGCTTACCAGACCTCCCTAGGGCCATCTTGGAGAGAGACCTATGGACTTTTGATCTTCTGCTTGTCCAGCAGAGACTGAACTCCTAACTCCTGAATGCGCATAACTAAATACCCCCACTTTTTTGTGACGAGCCTCCTTTCTGTTACTGCCTCATCACAATGGAGAATCGTCAGCAAAATATGAGAGGACTAGGTACCTTGGGCTCTGACAACCACTTCTTCTGCATCGTAAATGGCCTGGTATTGACATTCAGCTTGGGAGCCTCATCTATATTCTGGTGAGATCTGAGTTCAAGATCATCAAGTATGGCAGCCTGGTTGTTTGACAAGGTGGTAGCCTACTAAATGTCAACTTTGTGGGGCCCAGACCAGTGTTTTGGGCTTTGTCATAATTCATGGGATTTTCTGGTGTGTCCCCAAATTCGACCCTAAAGAGGTGCAACACCTCCATGGGCTTTGGACGACATGGAGCGCCAACTCTATCCACTGGCAGATACATGCTTTTGAGGAATGAGCCTCAGTCTTTGCAGCCATTGCAGAGGGCTGAAGTTTAAAGCCAGTGGTCACTAAAGGTATCTCCAGCCTTGTCATTCTAACATTCTGGTGTGCCTGGCTTTGTTTAGGGTCCTATGAATTTGTTAGTATGCTAACCTTTGCCTATTCTGATAGATAAGGTCAGGAAATATAGCTCTTACACATCTGCAGTTAAGTATTAACATAAATCATCTGCTTGAATCCTGGCTTTGGTTACTCTGTGGATCAAACCATGGCCCCGTAAGCACGATAATGATTGGTTATGGTGGCCATATGTCCTGGGTTTCTTTGGACAGCCTTGATTTCAAATATTCTGTCCCATCGACAGAGCTAGTGTCAGATCATCTATTCCAATTTTGATTCAAAAATATGGTCTCCATATGGCAGATGTATCTTCACCACTATGAGATAGAAGTCTTTCTTTACCCAAGTACAAAAGGTCTTCCCTTCCTTCCTTCCCAGGCAGACGAAGCTGCTTCTCTGAGCTCCCACTGCAGTTGCTGTATCTTCATTCAACCACTTTCATTCCGGTGTCTTGTGTTGGACTCTGCTCTCAAAGGGCAGGGGCACCAATTTTTCATCTCTATGTTTCTAGCCCCAGTTCTGAAAAAGAAAACTAGAAACAATTATCAGGAATCTGTTACATTACACGGTAGAAATCTTCCTGCAAAGCTGAGGCTGTCCGTGTTTAAATTAAAATATCCTTTCGGTAGAACCAAAGGATCTATTACTAGAAGAAGAAATTCTATACTATATATTTGTTTTCCTTTTCGTTCCCCCAAATAATTCGTTCAGCCTTTCTAAAAGATCTGGACTGACAGATGCCATTAGCTAGAAGGGAGCTGATCTTGAAAGCTAAGGTTCTGTTAGCTCTGTGCAATTCAGCTCACTTATGGCCATCAAACTGAGAGATCAGAAGAGAGAATCCGTATTTTAAATCAGACAGGAATGCTGTCAGCTCTGCAATTATAGTTTCCTTTGCAAATAAAAATCCAAATTGCAGCTTTTTAATTGCTTCAAGAACTAAAGATGGAAACAGCTTTTTCAGAGTGCAAGGGGGCAAGAGGACCATCTCATGACCTTTACAGATAAACCTCAGCCACCTGTCTTGCATTTCTGATGGTTGGCTGCTTCTAGTACTGAGTGCCTTCCTTAAGTACCATTTCTTCCTGATCTCTCTAGATGAGCTTATCTCCCAGTTTCCTCCAACCCAGTGTCCACTCTGACCAGCATGCTAAGCTTTGGCCCAATGTCATCAGTAACTTCTCCTTACTTTCTTGCCATCCCATTTGAGATGTCTCATGGTTTGATCATCATCTATTAGGCTACAACTCAGTTCTTTAAGGGTCTATATACTAACCCCTTTGGGCCCAGTTCATCCAGAAATTCATCTTTTCCTTCAGCATTTCAGTGGTTGCTGATCCCATAAAGTAGCCCAGTCCTCCCACCCACCCCACCACAGTTTTGAGTCTTTGCACAAACTCCTCTCTGGGTTGTAATTCTGCCCTCAAGCACCTTGACAATCCTTGCCTGGTTTTCAAAATGTTACTTGATTTTTCCTCTACCATGAAGCCTTTATAGAGATGATGATGATGATGGTGGTGATGAAAGTATCAATGATAAAACATGATGGTAGCAATAACACCCACATGTGTTTAGCAAGTATTAGGCATTAAGGTGGGTGCTAAGTGCTTGGTACACTCTACCTACTATTACACATTACAAAAGAAAAAAACCTCAAATTAATAATTACTTGGACTAAAAAAGAAGAAAGGAATAAAAAAGATTTGGGGAGCAAAACTAAACCCAAGGACAAATAGCTACATTAGGGTAGGTCTGGGTTTGGGACCCAGCATCTGTCTGACCTCAAAGCCTCAGCCATTCCATACCTCATGGATCTTGGTTAAACCCTCCTTTATTGTATGGAGTATGGTCATCCCAAGGTTGCTGGGCAACCTGAGTATCTTAAAGACAGAGGCACTGCCCTGTAAATTTATTCCTCATTAACCCTCCACATGGTTCCTTACACATCTGCCATGTAAGCAGATTGTGCTAAGTGAATGGAAACAAGGAGGAAACTCCACCCTGGAGTTTTATTGTTGCCCAGAGGAACCTTTCAAATGGAATATATTCAATATATGCCCACCACCCAGATCTGTGAACATATTCACTGCTCTCACACCAAAGGGACCACCATGATCTCCAGGCATCAACATTAGTCTAGATCTTTCTTACATCAAGACAAGCACCATGTGAAATCACTTGCATGTGGAATTTAAAGTGTGACACCAATGAACTTATTTATGAAACAGAAACAGACTCACTGCCATAGAAAACACACTAAGTTTACCAAAGGGGGAAGGGGGAAAAGGAGCAATAAATTAAGAGCTTGGGATTAGCGGACGCAAACTACTATCTAAAAAATAGATAAACAGCAATGTCCTACTGTAAAGCACAGGTAACTAGATTCAATACCTGTAATAAACCATAAAGGAAAAGAACATGAAAAAGAATATATATACATGTGTATAACTGAATCACTTTGCTGTACACCAGATCTAACACAACATTGTAAATCTGCTATACTTCAATGAAAAAAAATCATCTAGATCTTTCTTTTGGTTGGGATATAAGCAGAACCATCAAGACTCTGAGTTGGCACCACACCTCTGTGCTTCCTAAGGACCAGGCTGACAGTAAAGTCATCAGATCTCCCCCTTTCAAATGAATTAATGCCCAGATGGTGAATATATTGAGTCTAGTATACAGACCAAACAGGGTCATAGCTGATGGAAGGAAATATTTCATGCGAGTTTCACTCACATGAGTGTTCTTCGTTCCCTTGATGGAGATTGATACTCAAAGATTCACCAGAACCACTTGATGGTACAAGAAGCCTCATGCAGTGAATGAAATGGCAAAACACATCCATCAATCAATAAGGGCAAAGAGGAGATCTGCTACCAAATCTGACCCAAACCAGCAAACATAACCCTATCGTTTTGGCCATTTAGTTGGAGGAGACTATTTCCACATTCTATTCCAACACAGAGCTAGTCTGCTCATCAGGAGAGGCTGTGCTGATGAATTTTGTTTCAAGCACACCACAAGCCCTTGCCTTTCACCTTACAACCAACTGAACTGGGCTTACCCAGAGTCCTGAAGGCTCTCTTGGATCTGATTCATTGATCACATCTCAGGGAACCTGTTAGGCACACCAACTGTTGGGGATAGTGCGCTCTGAGCGGCTGGGCTCTGCAGTCCCAGCTCCTGGCTCTCCAGAGCTGCATTACCCCCTTGATTCACTTTCAGGAGGCTTCAGAGCTGGTAAATCAAAACATACCTGCTAACTGCCTACTGTGTGCTGATGACTCTGCTGGGATAAATGGAACTCTTGAGTTTTATAACCTTCTACTGTCAGTACACCATGAAAATAAGCCAAGACTGAGATATAAAGGAACTGTAGGACCAAAAGGTCATGTGTATGTTCCAAAGCGGGCTGTGTAGCTTCTCACTGGGATTTCAGGAAGGAAGACTTCCTGGCAAAAGGGCTTCAGTCGGTGTTGGAATGTAAGTAAAAGAGAATGCTGTGGGTCAAGTCAAGTGTGTGAAAGTCACTTAGTTATGTCGAACTCTTTGTGACCCCATGGACTGTAGCCCACCAGGCTCCTCTGTCCATGGGCTTCTCTAGGAAAGAATACTGAGTGGGTTGCCATGCCCTTCTCCAGGGCATCTTCTTGACCCAGGGACTGAATCCAGGTCTCCCGCATTGCAGGCAGATTCTCTACCATCTGAGTTAAATGGGACATGAAAGTTGAAGGTTCTGTCCAAGCCCAGATCTAACAGGAAGTTTGAGCTGCAGGAGAGTGAAGTAGACGGGAGAAAAGATGAGGCGGTTGGGAAGCAGAGAAAGCATCGTGTGCCCAGTCCACGCTGTATGCGCGTCATTTACTCGTCTACACAGACCTCTTTGCGGGGTTATAGAATCTTTTAAAATATGATGGGGATTTATTCAATTCTACTCCCCAGTGCCCACTAGAGATGCTGGCCTGTACTGTGTGCCCAGTAACTGTGTCTGGAAGAAGGTCTGGTAGGTATAGGCAGCAGCTGGGCCTCTGTCTGCAAGCATCATCTCAGAGAATCCACTCACCAGTCCCCCGGAGGCACAGGATGAGGAACAGTGCGGTGCGGTGCCCAGAACAGAGGACCAGACTCCAGCCGGCTTTGGCATTGACTATGACTCACTTCCTACTCAGCGTGTGAGCATGGGCAGGTTGGTCCTCCTCTCAAACCTCCCACACCTCTAACTATTGGTGAGATGTTTAGACCATGACGTCTAGATATGCAGTATGACGGTGTTGTGATGAGTGTCTTATTTTCATGCTTTCACAGCCCAAGGACGATCGCTGGGCTGTGGAAGTTCACACATGGGAAGAGTCACCAGGATGGCTCTGAGTTAGAATCAGATGTGCTGTCGGCACGTGGAGTCCTTCACTGGGGCAACGATGACTACGCTTGCATTTTTCTTTTCTCTGATTTCTCTTTGGTGAGTATCTGATATGTGCAGGTAGGATGCTCATGGTTTCACTGACCTCTCACAAAGCCTCACGGAAACCGCCGCTGGCTTCACTTTAAAGATGGGGACACTGAAGGGCTGAGTGAAGACGGGCTTACCAAAGCCAGCCAGCTACTTGACAACAAAATCCATTTCTGTTTCATTAACATCTCTTAGTATAATGATCATCCTTTAGGATACATAAGGGTGGCTTAGTGGTAAAGAAAGCACTTGACAATGCAGGACCTGCTAGAGACATGATTTCCATCCCTGGGTCAGGAATATCCCCTGGAGAAAGAAATGGCACCTCACTCCCGTATTCTTGCCCAGAGAATCTCATGGACAAAGAGCCTGGCAGGCTACAGTCCATGGGGCTGCAAAGAGTTGGACCCTGACTGAGCAACTGAGTACACACACACCCAAAATAGAAATCATTCCCCCATATGCCTGTCTTGACTGCTCATCATTTATCCCCTTTTTCCACTGACATATGGATACAAAGAGCTTGGCTGCAGGCCTAGGACATAACTGGTCTTTGGATGTAACTTGTCTGAGATGGTACGTGACACCAAACAGTTCATGAAAGAATATCACTTGAAATTTTACCAAGAGTCCCTGGATAAAGCAAGCCATTCTGTGTGTGCACACCTACATACAGATCGACAAATTGGCAAGTTGAGTGCTTAGCCGAGCAAAGGTTTGTTTTGTTTTTCAAACCAATTCTAGCAAAATGAAGTGAAGGCTTGATGTCAAAATAGGATTAAGTTTGCCTTTTATTCCATTACTCCACACCCTAGTATATCCTTCTCCCAAACTTCACACGCTTGCAAGAAAGAAAGAAAACAGTGTCTCTGTCTCATTTTTGGCATGAGCAATTGAAAATACCCCATCACACTTCTATCTGGCCCTGGTCTGAATGTTTTCAATTTGGTTAAGAAACACCATGATTGCGTATGCCTGACATGCGAGGTTATCGCTTACGCGTGGATTTCTGTACAGGAATAGAAGCGTAAACATGGCAGTGAAATAGCTATTGGGAGGTTAGACACGCCCGCAGCCCCTCACCAGGCCGTCAGGAGCAGGGCCCTCCGTGTCTGCCTCTGTCCCCTGACTCTTTGTGGCCCCAGAGTTCCCCCTCTGCCTCCACGGGCCTCACATGACTCTGCTATAAGAAGATCAGACTACCGGTCAGCTCAGTGTGATTAATTTGCTTTCACACACTTGACCTATAGTTTGAGCATGGATAGCAGGTGACTATATTTTCTTTGTTCAAACTACCAAGAGGCTGCAGAAATCCAGAGAGTGGACGAATATCAACAGCTGAAACATTCAAAAGAAATTCAGAGTTTCTGTTATCTTTTTGCTGTTGTTGCTCGATCACCAAGTCGTGTCCAACTCTCTGCAACTCCATGGACTGCGGCTCCCCTGTCCTTCACCATCTCCCAGAGTTTGCTCGAATTCATGTCCATTGAGTCAGTGTTCCTGCTCTCTCTTACTCAGATAAAATGAAAAAAAAAATGTATCCTTATTAAACAAAATGAAAATTAACCTAAAATAGAATTATGTCCTAGGCAGGAGGCATGAAACCTACTTACAACACAACATTAGATTGAAAAAAAAAAAAAAAGCCAGATGTGATCGTGTATTCAGTGTGATTTCAAACATGTAAAATAATATTCGCTAGAAGAGCAAAGTATGTTAAGATGTGACTCTCTGGATGATGCAATCATGAATGCTTTTCATTTTCTTACCAATTTAATAGTCCATTTAGTCAAGTTATATTTTTTTTTTTTTTTTTGTAGTTGTGTATAGATGTGAGAGTTGGACCATTAAGAAAGCTGAGCACCGAAGAATTGATGCTTTTGAGTTGGATGTTGGAGAAGACTCTTGAGAGTCTCTCGGACTGCAAGAAGATCAAACCAGTCATTCCTAAAAGAAATCAGTCCTGAATATTCCTTGAAAGGACTGATGCTGAAGCTCCAGTACTTTGGCCACCATGCAAAGAACTGACTCCTTAGAAAAGACCCTGATGCTGGGACACATTGAAGGCAGGAGAAGGGGATGACAGAGGAAGAAATGGTTGGATGGCATCACTGACTTGATGGACATGAGTTTGAGCAAGCTCCAGGTGTTGGTGATGGACAGGGAAGCCTGGCGTGCTGCCGTCTATGGGGTCACAAAGAGTCAGACATGAGTGAGCCACTGAACTGAACTGTCCTATTTAATGTCTTCTAAGTTTCCTATAATAAGAATAAATTCTCTTTATGCTTATAAAAATATGTATCAATATCTATACCTATCTCTCAAATCTACAAGTATTCCACACACACACACATGCACGCAGGTAATGAGACAGCACCTCCTATGCACGCTGTCAACTCACTTGCCCACTCTGTTGTATGAATCCAGCTTTGCCACGGAAAAACAAACCCCAAATAGCAGGCACAAAGCAAAAATTAGAGAACCGAGCCACTGGTACGCCATTCACTTAACTTAGTACCATGTACGTTCCAGGTCCTGAAGACACCCTCTCCCCATTCTCAGCCTCCACTCCCCTCAGCTCCTGAGGGTTAGTCATGATCTGAACAGTATTGTTGTTGTTGTGTTAGTCACTCAGTCGTGTCCAACTCTTTGTGACCCCATGGACTGGCCCTTCAGGCTCCTCTGTCCCTGAAATTCTCCAGGTAAGAATACTGGAGTGGGCTGCCATTCCCTTCTGCAGGGGATCTTCCTGATCTGCGGATCGAACCCAGGTCTCCCGCATTTCAGGCAGATTCTTAGCTATCTGTGCTACCAATGCTCTGCAACAGCATTACGATTTCCCAAGGTTCTTGCCGCAGCCTCCCCCAACTCCCAGCTTGGCACCCCCTTGGCCAGAGCAGTTGTGTTGTCTTTGGCAGCACAGAGCTTCCAGCCTGCAGCGAGAGCTGTCAGACTACAGGGAGGCTGAAGGTTAGACAGGGACAGACAGTGAAAGTTGCTCAGTTATGTCCAGCTGTTTGCAACCCTATGAACTATAGAGTCCATGGAATTCTCCAGGCCAGAATACTGGAGTGGGTAGCCTTTCCCTTCTCCGGGACATCTTCCCAACCCAGGGATCAAACCCAGGTCTCCAACAGTGCAGGCAGATTCTTTACCTGAAATGGAGTTTAGAAGGTGATGCTTCTAAGGGGCATTCAAACTGAGCTCCTCAGTGATATCAGAATTCTCAGGCGACGTGTGTGCAGGTGACTCTTCCAAGGACAGTTGTGGGGAGGCTTTTGAAGCTGGATCATGTGTTGTTGTGGCTGTTCAGTCACTCAGTGGTGTCTGACTTTTTGAGACCCCATGAACTATAGCAACCAGGCTCCCCTGTTCTTCACAATATCCCAGAGTTTGCTCAGACCCATGTCCATCGGGTCAGTGATGCCATCCAACCATCTCACCCTCTGCTGCCCCTCTCCTCCCACCTTCAAGCTTTCCTAGAATCGGGGTATTTTCCAATGAGCTGGCTCTTCACATGAAGTGGCTAAAGCATTGGAACTTCAGCTTCAGCATCAGTCATTCAATGAACATTCAGGGTCGATTTCCTTTAGGATTGACTGGTTTGATCTCCTTGCTCTCCTAGGGACTCTTTAGAGTCTTCTCCAGCATCATAATTCTAAAGCATCAATCCTTGGTAGCCCACAATTAATATTCTGTCCGTGATTCCCTTAGGTGACCATGTTGATGGTCAGTGCCCACGCCTGCTTCCTTCTGGTCCATGAGTCATACCTTGAGGTCTGCAGATCTGGCAGAGGGAGCCCTTGGCCAAAATAACTCTATTGTATCCAGGCCTCTTCCACCCCCTTCACTCCAAATGCCTGCAAGGACCAGGCTGAAGAATAGACTGTGAGTCCCACGGGGGCTGGGGTTTCAACATCAGGCTGCCTCCCAGGAACTAGGAAGGGGTGTCTGGCAACCAACAGCCTGGACAAAAGGACCTAGGAAACTCTGGGGAGAGTCCAGCCACCCTGTTGCCAACACCCTGGTCTGGAGCGTCCCAGCTGCAGCAATGCGTGACTGAGCCGGGCCCCACACAGCTGAGCAGAGCTGGAAGCCTTGGCCACACATTCCTGGTTTCAGCTTCACTTTCCCTGCCTGGTTCCTATTAGTGCTGCGGCTTTCCAAGCCTTAATGGCAGAGCTCTGGCTGGAGACAAGGACGGCCTGGGGCAGCCAGCTGCCAACCAGGTTATAATCCAACGAGATCTTTCCGGAGTCAGCCTTTACGGCCTGGACACTGGGATACTCACAAACTTCTCAGAAAGCAAACACCAAAAAACAGAACTTCAAACCTTGGAAGGCGGAGGCTGGGCAGATGCTCCTTCACGCACGGACCGAAGTCAGGCAGACTGAAAGTCCTGTTTGTCGGTAAACTCCGGCGTCCTTCACTGTGCCCCACGAAGGCTGCTTCCCATGGAGCCTGTCATCCGTGGCCAGGCCTTTGGCATCTTTGCCAAACTGAGAGAGATGACTTTAAAGTGATGAGAGACCCAGATGGGTGGGGAGTGGGGAGTCAGTAAGGTCCCATCCCCTCTCATGGCACAGACTGTAGGGCAGAGGGTATTCTGAAACTCTAGCCAAAAAGCTGGCTCCGTACAGATGAGAGATCCTTGTCCAGTAAGCCCTGGGCCAACTCAGCTGCAGGAGGGGCACCCCGCCATCCTTTCTCCAGCTCTCTGCTTCTCCCATGGGCTCCCTTCCAGATGTTAGCCCTCTCCTTACAGCCTCAGCTTCTCTGAGGCCCCCTCCAGCATAAGCAGAAAATCAAGCCGTCCAACGCAGTGGTAGGTGTCTAAGAAGGGTAGCGTGTAAAGACTGGGGCCAATGCAACGGTGCAATGATGTCTTTATTTCAGACCCCCGAGGAAGTGGTTTTCCTACCCACTGGCTACGGAGTTCGCAGCGTTCAGTGGCCTGACTTTTACATAATAAATCCTGGCTCTTTTAGGAGGCACCTTTGCTAGGCAGAAGGGCCTGAGCCATCACATTTTGAGCTACCGCTGCTCACCAGTCCACTTTCATGATCTGTCTCCTTCATGTATCCATTCATTTGCGTTAAACTTTTCTGCAGTATCTACTGCATTCCAGGAACTGTGTTTGTTGTTGTATGTAGAGAAGTGATCAAAGTGTGGGGCTAAAAGACATACAGATTTCAAATCTCATAATGGACACCACCTCAGTCTCAAGAAAATTAAAGTTTAGTGAGATATGCATCAGTGAAGAGCTAAGTGATTATAGAAGGCAACGGCACCCCACTCCAGTACTCTTGCCTGGAGAATCCCATGGACAGAGGAGCCTGGTGGGCTGCAGTCCATGGGGTCGCGAAGAGTTGGACACGACTGAGCGACTTCACTTTCACTTTTCACTTTCATGCATTGGAAAAGGAAATGGCAACCCACTCCAGTGTTCTTGCCTGGAGAATCCCAGGGACGGGGGAGCCTGATAGGCTGCCGTCCATGGGGTCGCACAGAGTCGGACATGACTGAAGCGACTTAGCAGCAGCAGCAGCAATGTAGAGAACTGTAGGATGCTAGGGACAAGGGAAAGAAAGTCTTAACCCTATTCTGGGGGGCACTCAGGAATGATCCAGACATAGTATCTAAGCTGATTTTGAAGGATGAGTAGGCGTCTTCTGGGTGAAAATGGAAAGAGGTTACTCATGGTCAACGGAACAGCATACGCAATGAACCTGTGGGATGCACAGAAAGACACCTCCCCAGAATTTGGTTGGAACTTGAACATACTCATGGAAATCAGAGTCAAAGAAAGCAGGGGCTTGATCATAAAAGGCCGCCAAAGTTATGACCCTTTATCCTGAAGGAAGGAGAGTCCTTGTAAGTTTAACAAGGATGTCCCTGGGGTCAGATGGGCAGCTTGTATTTCTCCCTCTGGTAGCAATGAGAAGCACATATGGGACAGAAGGAGGCTGGGCCCGCACAATTTGGGGGGAAGTTATTGCCAGAATCCAAGTGCTAAAGCATCAGGGATGGAGAAGCAAATTCAAGATGCAGGAGACAGGATTCCATTCAGTGGGACTCAGCCTCAGGGACTGATTACTCAATGGAAGGTACCAGAGACAATGCAGTTAATGCCTGAGAGCAGTTATGCCCTTCACTGAATGGTGGAAGGCCGGACACCCAGGTTACATGCTAAACAAATGGTCTTCCCTTGTGCGAGGACGCTCCTGTCTCCCTCCGCCACCCTGCCCTGAGATGCGCTGTCAGTCACACCGCCAGCGGGGACCAAGAAGTCATTTGCACACTCCTTGGCAATCTGGATCTCATCCATTGCTGCTTTCCCTTCACTTTGAGAATAAATGAAAAAATCGACTCCTCCGGATGCCAGATTTGTGTTCCTGTGTTAGGAGATTGTTTTTTCTTTTTTGCATCTGTGTGTACGTTAAACAGCAAGAAGAAAGTCGCGAAACTCAAGGAGTTTCCCCAAAAGTAAATCAATTTGCGGTTGAATGTGCTTGGAATTTGTTTGCAAACCTACAAGAGCGAAGCGAGCTTAAAAAAGATGCAGTTGGATGAGACTGCAAAGTTTTGGAAAGTTCTTTGAACACATGTAAACATGATATGTGTAAGCAAATGTTTAACTTGCCTTTTTTACTTCTACAAATTATATTATGAAATCAGACGTCTGTGACTTCTTAAGAATGTCAAATCAGTGTATTCCTTCAAAACAGATAATTGCCTAGAGCTGCTCAGCTTCCAGGCTTGGGGCTTGGGAAGGCTGAGATTCCTGCCCGCCAGTGAATAGAAGCTTGTAGAAGAGATTGATTTGTGTAATGCAGGCTGGGGCAGGCGTGACCTTATGGGGAGGTGGGCTTGCTGGACACAGCCTAGTGGCCCTCAGAGAAGGAGGAAGAGCAAGTCCCTCTGTGCTTCCCCTTCCCAAGGACCTCATGATGATTCCATTCCCTGTCCTGCCCTCCAATGGAAGAGACTAGCCAGCATGCTAACCTCTCCTCGAGAAGGATGGTACAAAATGTATTTAATCTGATATTTGTCTCAGCATTGCTTTGATGCTTTGATACTCTGCTCTCTGAGACCCAGGACTGAAGCAGCTAGAATTTAACTGCCCTTCTGGTACCAAATGAGATGAAATTGGCCAGCTTAGCATTTGTAAGCACAGCTAAGGTGTGGCCAAGGTCATCTGATTGAGTGGCTCTACTATTGTTCCTAGTAGAGGGCATCAAAGTGGTTCGGAGGCAAAGATGTAGAAGATACAGTGTATGTGGCAATATTTCAGGCCCCTGCATATAATTAGGTCATTATTACTAAGCACTTTTATTAGCACTACAGCTGGACCGAGAAAGAGACCACCCGGGACCATTGCAGATCATTTCAAAGAACACACAGTCCCACTGAAATCAATAGGATATTGCCTGGCCTCATCACTGCACCCCAAGATTCTCTTTCCATGCCGTCAAGCCCAGGCTAACAGCAACAGGTGATCACTTCCAGGGGAGAAAGGACCACAAGGTGCTTATATGCAAGTAGGATTTAGTTTGATTCCTTGGGTGCAAAAGATGTCAACGAGACCACCATAATGCCTATGCCACCACTCACTGGCCCAGTTAAATCAAGGTGTCGTGGTTATCTTCATGATCCAGAGCAGATGTATGTATGATAGATTATTAGGGATACAGTTTCCAATGCTGCACATTATTTATTCCCCATTTATTAATCGCTTGTGGTGGTTCTTTTGGAGAAGTCATTTCACATTGAAAGTAAGCTCACAATGAAGAAATATGTGTCTCTCTTGACTTGGAAATGGTGCAACCATAGAGCTGTCATTTTCCAGAAGTCTGAGGAGGTTTTTATAGGCTCTTAGGGACTGGATTCGGTACTACTGACACTTACTAAGTGTCTTCTGTTGGTGGGTTTTGTTCCAGACTCTTGACCAACTTACTAATCAAATAGGGACAAAATTGCCCTAGATGTGTACTGAAGGTGAAAGGCTGGGAGAGGCAGACCCTGCCCTCTGGGAGTTTGCACTCATTATCTGCATTCTGTCTTGCAAACACACACACAGACTCAGTGAGGAATTTATGAACATTCTTTGTTTCCAGATGAGCTTCTTCTGATTCCTGGAGAAAGGAAGGCCTCAACCTACGTCAGCCATGCAGTAAATGAAAGAGATGGAAGGAGAAGCTAGCATTTTGCAATCCCAAATCCATGACCTTTATGTTTTACCTTCCTTAGAAGTGGAATGTAAATAAATAAGGCAATGACACGGCTAGCTTGTCTTCACAGCTCCCAGAAAGCAATCAATCCTCTGTTCAGAGAACACAAGAATGCCTTTTGTATACAGTCCATCATTCTTTAACTGATGAGAAGAGATAAAAGGATGTTATTAATTCTCGAATTGGGATAGCACAAGGATCTTGCCACCTTTCTCTCTTTAGGAAATTCCCTTTAAAAAAAATTCCAAAGGGATATCCATTAGTATACAATAAATACTTTCTCATCTCACAGAAATTACAATGAAAAGGCCATGTAGAAATGCAGAGAGAGCGGGCGAGTTTTATGAGGGGATTTCTTCACTTCTCAGAGATAGTTTTTATTTTGTAAATTAAAACTATTTTACATTTTACACGTGACAAGGCCTAGTAGGAAAAATTAGAGGAATCCAGTGGCACCCTTGGAGCAGTCCATGCCCCTGTCTGGTGAGTCGGGGTGAAGATAATGCACTTGCCAGAGAAAACTTCCCCATGCATTTCCTTATTAAGCATACACTCAGCTGGAAAAGCTTACATTCTTCTATTTTTTGGAGGTACTAGCAGAGAGTTCAGAGAAGGCAATGGCACCCCACTTCAGTACTCTTGCCTGGAAAATCCCCTGGACAGAGGAGCTTGGTAGGCTGCAGTCCATGGGGTCGCGGAAGAGTCGGACACAACTGAGCGACTTCACTTTTACTTTCATGCATTGGAGAAGGAAATGGCAACCCACTCCAGTGTTCTTGCCTGGAGAATCCCAGGGATGGGGGAGCCTGGTGGGCTGCCATCTATGAGATTGCACAGAGTCGAGTTGGGCATGACTGAAGCAACTTAGCAGCAGCAGCAGCAAAGAGCTGAACCATAAGGAAGGCTGAGCACCAATGAATGATGCTTCTGAATTATGGTGCTGGAGAAGACTTTTGAGAGTCCCTTGGATAGCAAGGAGATCAAAACAGATAATCTTAAAAGAAACTAACCCTGAGTATTCATTGGAAGGACTGATGCTGAAGCTGAACCTCTGATACTTTGCCCATTTATGTGAAGAGCTGACTCATTGGAAAAGGCCATGATGCTGGGAATGACTGAGGGAAGGAGGAGAAGGGGATGGCTGAGGTTGAGATGGTTGGATGGCATCACTGACTCAATGGACATGACAGTAACCGAACAACAGAGGATGCAAAAGTAACTTGGATTTATGTAAATAAATCAATACAGTTTATGTAAATAAACCAATACAGTATTGTAAAGTAAAAAAATAAAAATAAAAACTAAAACTAAAAAAAAAAAAAGTAACTTGGAAATACTTGAGTCAGGAAAAAGTACACTTGGAATACAAGCCAGCTCTTTGTTCTCCAAACTCTATGCTCTCTTCATCTGCTATTCCACAGCCTAAAGCAGTGGCTGAGCTAAAGTTGGTCCTGTTACTGAATGGGGTAGCGTCCAGCAGCTCACCATCCAAAAGCCAGTAAACAGGCCAGGTTGGTGGAAAGGAAAATTTGCTCTATTTCAGATGCAGGCAACTAGGGGAGACGGTGGACATCTGTCCAAAGGCCAGCTCCTGCCATGAACAACAAGTGGGACGAGAGCTTCTGTGGACAGAAGGCGGCGGCCACATGCAGAAACTGCACAGCCAGCTCTGACAGCCATCTTCAGATTGATCATCGGTGGTCTCATCAGCGTCATCTTGATTGTTTCAACTACAGTTAATCTTCAGTTCCAAGTTCGGTTTGTTTCCATATCTTTGAGACCAGTTCTCAGAACTGTGGCAGTTGACGTTGTGGGTGCAATCAGGTCATCATGAGTTAATTCTCCACCTGGAATTTCAGTACCTATGAGACAATTCACAGAATATGGCTCAGAATAATGTCTATAGCTCTTGAGAAAGAGCAAAGTTCCTTGACTATGTTTAATGACTGCTGCTGCTGCTGCTGCTGCTATGTCGCTTCAGCCGTGTCTGACTCTGTGTGACCCCATGGACTGCAGCCCACGAGGCTCCACTGTCCCTGGGCTTCTCCAGGCAAGAACACTGGAGTGGGTTGCCATTGCCTTCTCCAGTGCTTAATGACTATATTATTATTAATTAGTCTCCTTTGACTGTTTTCCTCCATTTCTGCATGCTCTCCTTTCTCTGATTAAAGTTGTTCTTTGACTAGAGTTTTCCACAAGCAAAAGGCAGGCTGAGGACTGGGGAGTTTGGAGGCAGGGGCAAGGACTGTAGGATTCTGCTCCATTTCAGTCCTGACTTAAAAGAGCCAATTACAGGCACCTCTTTCCAAATTCACATCAAGGGAGATAGCTTGAAGCCAGCCATGGTGAGTTTGACTATTACACCATGGAAACAGTCAAAACTGCTACCAGTCAAGGCATCACTGACTCAATGGACATGAGTTCGAGCAAATTCTGGGAGATAATGAAGGACAGGGCAGCCTGATGTCCTGCAGTCCACGGGGTCACAAAGAGTCAGACACGACTTAGTAACTGAACAACCACCATTCGGCTGTTTTCCCCGAGTTCTGGTTGTTAAACTTCACCGGCGCGTCACTGTTCCTCTGCTTCTGGTGTTCATATGTTATCAAAAGAAAATATTACAGCGTGTCTTCATTGTTGTTTGGCTCTTTACAAGGAGGCACTGTTAACCCTTTTGGGAAATATAAGCAGGCACTGCTAAGAAAGCAAGTTCAAGGCTACTTTAAGCTAAATCATCTCCCAAGGCATTGTAAAACCACGGGTCTCCCAGCAGGTCCCGACTATGGGCCCCTGGACAGCAATACCTGGACCATCACCGGCACAAGCGGGTGTTAAAAGTCTGAAAGCCAGAGTCCCCTTGGTTCGGCAGACCAGGGCCACTGAGCACAGAAGTCCTATAGGGGTGTTCAGAACTGTGTTCTTGTCTGGAAACGGGCCATGTCTCCCAGAAAAAGCAAAGAGAGCACTTCCAGGTGACATCAGCCCAGAACGGAAGAGGCTCCTCCCCTGATATCAAAGGACGAGAAGATGGGAGAATGGGAGAGGATGAAGTCACACCACTGGCAGGTCCCTGAGCCGCTCTTTTTGTAAGCATCAAAATCATTAACATCTGCTCTAGAGTTAGAAGAATGGGTACCTGTAGCCACCCTCATCAGATATATCCTCTCTAAGCTAAGCAAAGAGCATCAGATGGGAACCTGGAACAAAAAAAACACTGAATTATATGTATATATATATATATATGTTCATATATATATATATATTCATATGTTGTGTACTCACAATGTGTTAAGAAAAAAATAACAGTTAAAATTTTTAAAAAAATAAGTAAAACATCCTATCCATTTGAGTTTGAGGGTTTGAGAATGGGCCAAAAGCTCTGAGCGGCTTGTGTTGTTTCCCTGATCAGAATACACCTTAGGTCATGTCTGCCACCTCCAGTGTAAAACTCCTCTACACACACACATCCTCCCTCGATGACAGGATCGTGATATTTTCTGAGCCAAAAGAAAAATTGTAGGTACACAGTCTGAGAAAATCAGTTCTTGGAATCTTTCCATGTCAAGAGACAGTGTAGAGGCTATACGTTTTATTCTTTCATTAGTGGGATTGTAGAATCCTTTTTGTTTTATTAAAGACAATGGCATGGAAATTCTGACATCACACTGTTCCAGAAATAACCAAATAAGACAATTGGAACATAAAGTTTCTACACTGATCACACACAGTTCTAAAACACACACATGGTGAATGAAATCCAGCCATCTCCTCCCCTCCTCCTTCTCCTCTTTTCTGTGTCATCATTATCGCTGTCATCATAATCATCATAATTTGACCTTTAGAATCTTATTCAGAAGCATTCCTTTCTATAAACCACAGCAGATATTTCCTTGCCCTCTGTCCATTAGCCACAATTCACATTTCTCCTAGAATTCCCTTCTGGAAAACTGGTAAAAGGAAAGAACTCACTTTTACCCAAACTTCCAAAGGCCAAACTTGAAAGGGGGCACATTTCCAGGAAGTCACTAGAATCATTGAAGGGAAGAAGGAAAATTTACTTTGAATCCCTCCCCCCTCAAAAAAGCACTCTTTACCTCCCCACCATGCCTTTCTCCTGAGCCATTACACCCAGCCTTCCAAATGCACAGTTACACACGGCTTTAAAGCCAACCTCTCTTTCTGATGAACTTTAATGGAGAATTGAAAGTGTAGATCCAGCCCTGGCATTCCCAGTGCAGTTAAAAAAAGCCCTGTGGTTTGGTTGTGTGAGGCGATATTGCTCAACAGTTAATGTAATCATATTACAAGAGCTTGTATTAAAATCATATGCAAGACGAAAATCGGTCTGAACGGCAGCAACTAGGAAAAGACAAAGAAAGATCTGTGAGTTGTCATAATTCGTAAAGACATTTTGGTTGGAGAAAAGTACTGACAAACACACACACGTACACAGAAGAACTGATAAAGTCTACAAGGCAACTAGAAATGCAGAGCTGGGTTCCAGCAAAAGCTTCTCTTCCACATGTGTGTCTCCACAGGATAGAGAAGCGTGTCCAAGAAAGACAGTGTGTTAAATAGTGATGGTCACCTCAGACCTCACCTGGACCAGGGCAAAGCTAAGTCTAGCTTGATAGCTTGGGATACTGAGCATTCACTCGTTAGCTGGGAGTTGGCCAGGCAGGACGTGGCAGGTAGCCACTTGAAGGCCCACAGCTTTCCTGGTGGGGCCCTGGATTTTGTTGGCAGTTTAACTCTGCTATTTTATACGCTCCTGTGGTAAAAATTAAGTCTATCAAAACTTCAAGATTTCTTATAATATGAGACACACAGACATAAAGTCAGACTCCCATAACCAGTCCTCCTCCCTTCAGCATGCAAGAGAAAAATCAGATCTTTTTTTTTTTTTTCTAACTTTTAGTACCTGGAATCTACTTCAAATACTCTTTCATGGAACCAGAAGCATCAAATGTTAGGGTTTCTCAGCAGGACTTTACACAAACCTAAAACCTTGCCCGGTTTTCCACTTGCCCTCCGGGAAGGGATCTGTAAAGGGGCCAGAGAGGATTCACAGTACATCATGGTGTGAGAGCAAGTCAAACACGGGAAGGGCCCAGTGATGAAGATTTTAAGATTTCAAGAGACTTACAAGGCCTAGGACTTGTCTCAGACTTTGGCTTGGGAGCTGCAGCAAAAACACAGATGGCTGCAGGATGGCCATCTCTTGATTTTTTTTTTTTTTAAATCTTGCAGGAAGGTGTTCTTTACTCTTTCCACTGTGTGTTTGGCTGGTTTCAACCTAACATACTCCATCCTGGCTTCAAAAGGGTGAGCCCATCTCAGAACAAATAGCTCAGTGTAATCTGTTCTTACAACAAGCAGTCAACCTTGGAAGGAGGAATATGACCTGATGCTAAATAAAGCCTGAGAATGTTTCACACAGCATGCTTTGGAGAGAATGCCTAGATCATACCATGAGAAACGCCTTCCCATATGACACACAAAAAAATGTGTTTTCCTTAACAGACCATTATGAACTGGTTCAACCACTTTGGAAGTTTCCTTTCTTTCTTTTTGTATTTAATCAGTTTTTTTTTTTTTTTAAGTTTTTTTAGTGGTTAGAGAGCTATGTTTGCCTATATTTTCTTCTTCCATTTGATTTATTTTTATTATTATTATTTTTATATTTAAAACTTATAAAAGATGGATTACATGGTTAATCTTATTGGCATTATTATCCTGGTCAATGTAGATTTGGACATGGTTTTAATTAATGACTTTAGCTACTGCAAATTCAGCAAAAGCAGAGCCTTTTTGGCATATGTGTGTGTTGTGGGGAGGTGAACA
Organism: Madoqua kirkii; assembly: GCA_006408675.1. Classification (NCBI taxonomy): domain Eukaryota; kingdom Metazoa; phylum Chordata; class Mammalia; order Artiodactyla; family Bovidae; genus Madoqua; species Madoqua kirkii. The sequence goes on along the minus strand of SJYC01115322.1, from coordinate 36,422 downwards.
TTACATTTATGGCAATTGCTTTCTGGAGTTTATTATTTTCTCTCCCATTATACACTTCTCAGTATTTGGTCTGGCTCCTCTTTAAAAAATGTAGTGATTTCCTCTCCAATGATGTAATCTTATGAAAGACCAAAGCTTTTCAAACTTGAATTTAGCAACGGGAATTCCCAGTATTTATATGTGTGTTAACATGAATATATATATATATATATCTCAAACCAGCCAAGTAACTACAGCTCACATTTAATGTTTTATTTATTTTTTACTCTTCTTGTCTTTTCTCTTGCTCCTGCTCTCTCTCTCTTGTTTTTTTTTTTTTTTCCTGAAGATATTTTAAAGCACTTTCTAAGTGCCAAAGTCTGTGTTTAGATGGAGAAAGTAGAGATGACCAGACAGTTCTTGACCTTATAATATGGGATGATAGATAGTCAGCCAATAAAAGAGAATTAAGAATGAACATATGTGTATGTGTGGTAGAAAGCATATACTGGATTCCCGAGGAGCCTACTGTGAGCCCCTAATTCATCGGGGGTTGAGTCCTTACCTGGTGCAAGGAAGGGGCATAGCAATCGTCCCAGGGAAGCTGACATTCTTACTAAGTCTTGAAAGATTTGTCAATAATACGCAGGCACTTGAGACCTGTGGGTGAACTGGATGCTTGAATGCCACCAACACAAAGAAAACCTGTAAAAAGAGAAAGTGTGCCAGGTTCCTGAATCTGCAGGGAATCTGGTGCGTATATAATGTGCAAGAAAAGGGGACAAGAGAGTTGCAGGGGCCAGCGATAAAGAACATTGCATGCTTTGCTAAAAAGTTTGAACTTGGTTCTTTAACCAATTAGCATATCAGAATTTTGAGTAAAGAGAAGAAAGAAAGAAGACGGCTTACGGCCCAGTGGTCAAGTGTGCAGATTGCAGTCTGTGGAATCTGGGTGACTGACTTTGAATTACAGTTCTATCACCATGAGTGGCATGGCCTTAATCAAGTTATATCAAGTCTCCATGTGATGAAGGCTTTCACAGTTATAAAGTGGTAATGATTAGTATGATTCCTAGCTCCAAGTATTGATGTAGACAAGCATCTTCAGTAAATCTGCTATAGCCATAAGAATAGAATACGGAGTAGTGGGAAGGTGATGAACAGAGGAAATTAGCCAGCCCTTCCCCTGGAACCGGCTTTGACTGTTGATTAGCCATGCAGCCATGGACAGGGGACCTCACCATATGGTCGTAAGACCTTGGCTTTGTCATCTGTCTGATTGGGGTGAGGAGAACTGCCACAGGTGGTTGAAAGGACCAAAAGAGAGAAAATGCAGACGCATTGCTCACTATAAATTCTGGCACCTATTTATGACCTTGATCCCTTAGTCTCTTCCTCCTTGACCCTGGAGATTGATGCCAAGAAAATACCACTTGTGTTTCTGAACTTTTGAGAAAGTTTGAGCCATAATTGTTTAATATAATACAAGTATTGAAAATAGAGGTTTCTCGTGGAAAACAAACAAATGAAACACTGGGTTATGTTTCTATATGAATTCAGCAAGCCTTGGAAATTATAGGAATCTTAATCAGAGGTCTTTGAATACTGATATTCTTACACTTGAGTCACAGCAGTTAGACACCATCCTTGGGTATCCTCTCAGGAGATAATGAAAAAGACTACAGGTGCTTAACCCAGGGGACTTTCCGTTTAAGCAACAGTGAGACTCAGTGGTGGACAGGTTCCATCCGAACATATAGTGTTTCCTTTAGGTATTTACTCACAAGCTCCCAAGTCAAAATTGACAACAAAGTACTTCCAGAAGTTGGATAAAAACTCATAGCATGGAATATTATCACCAAAACAAACAAACAAATACAAGAGAAAACCACCGGAAATGGAGACTGCATTGACCAGAAGAAAGTTGCAAACAAACATAATTACTATACTGAGTGAAATTTTAAAAAAGTATTGCATCCAATAAACATTAAAACACAATGAGATAATATTCAGAGAATAAGATAGAACTCTTTGAGTTCAAAAAGCATAAATCCAGAGAAACAATCCAATAAAGAGATTAAAGATTAGATTGGGAAATTTTTCAAGATAAATAACAAATTCAAGTATATAAAAATATGGTAATAAATAGATAAATTTAAGAAACTCAGTATTTTCTCCATATGAGCTCCAGGAATAGAAAACAAAAGAACATTTTTCAAGATATAATACAAGAAATTTTCTTCAGAATGAAAATACGTAAGTTTCCATTTCAAAGCTATTCCATCTCTCCAAGGGCTTCCCAGGGGGCCCAGTGGTAACAAATCCACCTGCCAATGCAGGAGACAAGGGTTTGATCCTTCCATCAGGAAGATCCCCTGGAGAAGGAAACAGTAAGCCCTCCAGTATTAGCTGGAAAATCCATGGACAGAGGAGCCCAGCAGCCGACACTCTATGGAGTCACAAGAGTCAGATACGACTTAGTGACCAAACAACTCTCTCTCCAAAGTGATTGACACAGTTCCAAGAAAGCCATCCATATCAAGACATGTCAACATAGAATTTCACGACACAAGAAATAGATGCAGCATCCTGTACATTCACAGAAAAAAAGGAAAAACAATTAGGCTTGAATGATGAAAAAATTGGGTTTCTCAGCTGTGATAATGAAACTAGATGACAGAGGAGCAATGCCTTTTTATTATGAGAGAATATGACTTCCATTCAAACTCTTAAGTATGAAGGTAAAATGAAGAAATTTTCAGACATGAAGGAAATTGAAATTTGAACTTCCATAAGCTGCCTTAGGAAGTTACTAGTTTGTTCTCCAACAGAATAAATTATTAAACCAATAAATACGAAGACAGAATTCAAGACAAGGGGATGCAACAGAGAAGGAGGCAGAGAGAAATTCTGAGCTGAGAGTGAAGACTTCTCAGTCAAAGCTGAGAAGTCAGCCTCTGAAACAACCTATCTCACTGAAGCATGACAAAGAAATGGAGAATGGATATTTCTGATGGAAAAAAAAAAAAAAGAATTCTAGTAAACTACCAGTGTTAGACCAAATGTGAACCATATTACAATTTTAAGGTAAAAATTAGATAAATAAATAGTGATACAGAAAATTAAGCAAACTAAATAATAATTTTTTAAAAAGCCATTTACTTCAGGGAAAATAGCTTCACCACCAAGAATATAAAATTATAATCAATCAATGGCTCAGTATTTAACTTATTCAACACTTATGATTTACAAAAAGTTTCTATTAAAAGTTTCTATCTACCATTTGACTTTTCAAAATGATATCCACCTACTACTTAATAAAAATTTCAGAAATTCATAAAAGGAAATAATAGATTTGATGGTTATCACTGGCATTCATATGAGGTAACTGAATAACTTAGTTCCAATATTTGGGGGGAAGTAAAGGCATAAACTAAAGAAAAACAGCAAAATAATAAAAACAGTAAAATTTACTGAGCATCTCCTAGGTTCCAGGGGTGAAAGTTAGGTAATAGATTCACCATCTTGTGTGATCCTCAACATAAGCACAAGTCACACACTATGATTTTCAGGCTAAGCTGATCAAGGTCACTGAAGGCCAGAAGGCCAGTGAATGAATAAAGCAGAATCTGAACTCAGCAGATTTGACTGAAAGCCCCGAGGATGTTCCCGTATCCCATGCTGTCCTTTGGGATCCAGTGCTGGTTATTTAGGGCTCCCTGGTGGTGCTAGCGGTAAGGAACCCACCTGCCATTGCAGGAGACATAAGAGGTACAAGCACAGTCCTTGGGTTGGAAAAATCCCCGAAAGGCATGGCATCCCATGCCAGTATTCTTGCCTGGAGAACCCCATGGACAAAGGAGTCTGGTGAGCTATGGTCCTTTGGGTCACAAAGAGTCCATTTCTGTAGATGTCAAAGGCGTCCTGGGCTGTGAGCATTCTGGTGCTAGAAAGCTGCAGCTGAAGGTAAGCTGGCTGCCCTTTCATGAACAGTTTGTTGTCGGGGAAATCGAAGAGTGGATATTTGTGTTAGTCCTCTGTTATCATTTTAGCCGGTTAGCTTCTTTGAATGACATACAGCCACACAAACATATGATCTCACGATTTTGTAGGATAGAAATCTGTCTCCGTCTCACTGAGCCACTGTCAAGGTATCAGCTGGCTTGTTCCTTGCTGAAGCCTCTAGAGGAAAATGTTCCCTTGCCTTTTTCTGTTTACAAAGGTCTTCCTCATCCCTCAGCTCAAGGACCCCTTCCTCTTTCTGCAAAGCCATAAACATCACATCCTTCTTGAGTTTTCTATAGTTACTTCTCCCCCTGACTCTGAACTCAGTCAAGAAAGGTCCATTGATTTTGAGGATCTTTGTGACTGCATTTAGGACCCCAATCAGATAATGTAGAATAATTCCCCCATCTCAATATCTAAAAGACGCCTGCAAAGTCCCCTTCCCACCAAAGGTAACGTACTCCTGGGTCCTAGGAGTACTCCTGGGACTAGGATCGGGGCATCTCTGGGCGGCCCTAATCTTGCCCATCTGAGGACCTCATCATGTGGGCTGAGTGGCTTTCTACACACAGCTGCTGCCTCTCAGGGCGGGCCACCCTCCCGGCCGCCTCTGCCTTGTGCAGCTGGACAGCACACACGAGGAGATGTTTCTTGCTCCTTTGTCCAAGTGCAGCGTTGAGATGACTAAAACACAGAATAAAAACCAGACACTTGAGGCAGTCACTCTGCCCGCCCTTGGTTCAAGGATGACGCTATTGTTCCCGCCCCATTCAAATGTGTGCCTTTGGAAGACGTCTCCATTTTCAAATTCATCATTGTCAGTGAAGGAGCCTTCGAGTGCAGGAGAAATTCAGCTGTGCCAGGGCATTCAGCCTCCATGAGCATTTAAGGCCGCCAGTGGGGCAGGGTGACCACAATGAATCCCAAGGACATCGCTCAGAACGTCCCACAGACCCAGCACAGCTCTGTGTGAGGGAGCAGAGCCAAGGAGGACATTTGTTTGTGCATGCTACTTCCAGGTCCTGGGGAAAGAGACGGTCTGTTTGAAGACCTATGCTTCGAAAGGCAGGTGGCTTTGAGAGCAGATTTTGCGGTGCTCTGTCACTTGGAGCCTCAGTTTCCTTTCTTGTCAAGAAGGAAAATGACATCTACTGATGGGGCATTGAAAATATTAGATTAAAAATAACATTAAATAAATATTAATCACAAAACTCCTAGCATGAGGCCAGGACTGGACACAGCAGCCAAGATACAGTGTCTATTTTATCTCTGATTCTGTTCATTCTCCAGTCTGTGCCATCATTTGTACCTAATCTGCACAAAACATAGAAACGTGATGTCAGCAGCTATTTTCACAAAGGTAACTCAAACCCGGTCTTGAGAAACTTGGGTTTTCTGGGTGGCTACAGGGACATAAATTAACAGTGCAGTTATGTGACCACATTAGAGTGGGGCCATCATGAACGACAGAGGTGAAACTCAGGGGGCTTTTCACCAGGAAGGTAGCCTTTGGTCTGGGCCATGGGAGATTTCAGAGGAGAGAAGAAGTGAGAGATATTTCTGGAAGTGAGGGAAGTCTATGCACCTGCTGAGAGGGAGAACTGGGCTTGAGGTGTTCAAGAAAGACTCAAGAACTGATGTGCAGAGACCAAATGTGGCATAGACACGGAACCATGTCTCCTCCTGCATTCCCAAGGAAGGCTGCAGGGTCCTCATGGGACTCCCATCATCCCACCCACCCCAGCTGAAGGTAGGAGCTCTGCCCTTGCAATCAGGGGAGGAATTCAACAGCTCTGCTCTGAATGAAGCACATGTCTTGATTGTGGACAAGAGAAAAGCTCCCTGTGCTTGTTAAGGTCCTAATACTGCTCTGACATTGAAGAAGGAAATGCAACCCACTCCAGTGTTCTTGGGTGGGAGATCCCAAAGACAGAGGAGACTGGTGAGCTACAGTCCATGGGGGTCACAAAGAGTTGGACACACGCATGTACAGACCTCAGACACAGATTACATGTGTGTCTGATTACATGTGTATCATTTGGACTACCTCCTTTCACCTTTATTATATCCTTGAATGGTACACAGCATTCACCCAGAGTCAAAGGACAGGATGAAGCTCAAACACAGAGAGGTTAAGTAACTGGACTGAGGTCACACAGCCAGAGGTGTATGTTTTCACCAAGGTTGGGCTGATCTTAGATTTTGCACGTTTCCGCCTTCTGCTCTGCATGTCTCGCTCCCCTGGGCCTTTGTCTCCCATCGCTACAGCCAGGCCCTCTTGGCTCACTTGATTCCAGAAGCGCATGTTCTCCTATAGCTCTACATGTGTATTTTTCTCCCTTACCATAAATCAGTTTCAAATCATTGGAGATGCAATTTCAAATCTCCTTTCCAGTTGCATTTGGATATGTATAAACCCAACAGAAATTGTAGACCACATGTAGAGACCTCTGGCCAACATTCAGTTTTTTCCTAAGCTGGTCTTGATCTTTCTCTGGGTCACACCCCCGTGCCAGACTGTTCTCTGTCTCCAGAGTCACTCTGTACTCCAGGCCTTCACTCACTCCAGTCTCTTTTTTTGTAACATGCACCCCTTCTCCTAATTCCGTATCATTAATGGCAAATGAAAAGACGACAGATTCTGGCATTAGGAAAGCACTTTACTTGTACAACTTTGGGTGAATTACACCCCTTCTTTGATCCTTAGTTTCCTCATCTGTGCAAGCAAGGTACCATTGCCATCTGCAGAAGATGGCATGCATGCTCAATCATTGTTGTTCTGACTCTTTGTGACTATATGGAATGTAGCCTGCCAGGCTCCTCCGACCATGGGGATCCTCAGGCAAGAATACTGGATTGGGTTGCCATGGCCTCTTCCAGGGGATCTTCCCAACCCAGGGACTGAACTAGTACCCCTTATGTCTCTTGCAATGGCGGGTGGGTTCTTTACCACTGCCGCCATCTGGGAAGCAGGGGATGGCTCCAAGGGTTAATTGGGACAGCGTGTTCTCTGATCTTGCAGAGCATTTGGCACAAGTAGATTGGTGGGAAAACACGTTCCCATTTCTCCTATATCGTGTCCATTGCAAACTGATCATGGTGAGCATGGCCTCAAGCCCCAGTGCCTCCTTGACACTGAGTAGAAATCCTTGACATGGAACCCAGAAACAGGGGTGGGGTGGAGGATGGAGCAGAAGCCACCTTGGACTCAGCCCACCACCACATTTCGCAGAAAGGACCTCGTGATAGCTGGAAACTTCCCGTCATTAGGAGCTGGGCTGGCTTCCAGCTGGTACCCTGGAGAAGAGAGATTTCTTATCCTATTACCAGCCTCCTCAGCCAGCCTGTCCCCCCAGGATTAAGATCTTATAAACATCAGCCAGTCCTCAGGGGTGATCTGTCGAGGGCCTCCCCCCGCCCCACCACCATTGATTCCAGATGGAGATGTGTGTGGAGGGACAAATGTTAACTTTCTCTTTTCAGTGAGCAAAACAGGACAACAGGAGAACCACAAAGAGCAGCACAACCCAAAATGCCTGGAGCGAACCGAGTCATTTTCCTCTCAAGACTCAGAGAGCAAGAGGCTATTTTGGGGGCCGTGGGCCGGGAGCGTGGGGATGTGTGCCTGTGTGCTTTGGCGGCCCCCCACCAGGGCAGCTCAGGGACGATGAGGAGGCAGGCGCTGGGGCATCGGGTGGAAACCTGCCATCAAGGGGAGGAGAGGTGCCACCAGCCAACCAAGACTTGCCACATGGAAGCCGCGCTCTCAAAGAACGCTTTCAGCGTTCACTTTTCTCCTAGGGTTACACCACAACCTCTGCCTCTGTCTGGGCTCAGTGAAACCCCAGCAGACTTTGATACGGTGCTGTTCTTTTCAGCGAGAGGCCAACAACCCACCTGTTTAAGCTCCAAGCACCTCCTTCTCTATCCAGGGGAGATCTTCTAGCACCTAAGCCCAGGACTGGTGAATGCAACCCCACACTCAGATAACCGCCTACATGGCCCCTTCCATGGGCTATAGAGGGTTTTATTTCCACTACACAGAACATTGGTAGGGATTTATTTTCATGCACAAATATATACGCTTGTGGTTGTTTAGTCTCTAAGTTGTGTCCAGCTCTTTCGCGGCCCTGTGAACTGTAGCTCATTAGGCTCCTCTGTCCATGCGATTACTGGAGTGGGTTGCCATTTCCTTCTACAGGGGATCTTCCTTACCCAGGAATCAAATTCTTGTCTCCTGCTTGGCAGGTGGATTCTTTATCACTGAGCCACTAGGGAAGCCACCTAAAAGGATATATATATGAGTAACCGGAGTCATAAATCTCAAATTACCTGCAATTCTGAATTTTAGAAGCACCTGGAAATATTTGAAAGAACACAATTTAAGAATCGAAACAACCAAGGTGCATGCCCCATTTAATCACTTCCTCACTCAGAGAACTCGCTCAGCCGTGTCTGACTCTTTGCAGACCAAATGGACGATGCAGTCCATGGTTTTCTCGGGTGAGAATACTGGAATGGGTAGCCTTTCCCTTCTCTGGGGGATCTTCTGAACCCAGGAATCAAACCCAGGTCTCCCACATTGCAGGGAGATTCTTTACCAGCTGAGCTACCAGGGAAGCCCAAGAACACTGGAGTGGGTAGCCCATCCGTTCTCAAGCAGAACTTTCTGTCCCAGGAATCAAACCAGGGTTTCCTGCATTGCAGGCAGATTTTTTACCAGCTGAGCTATGAAGGAAGCCCTTCTAGCTCAGTGGGTTTGGGCAAATCACACAACTTCTCTGAGACATGATTCCACCTAGTGACATGGAGCATTTAATACTAACCTCATGTAATTACTGCAAGTGTGTTTGAAAGTGTTTAAAAGAGCTATAAAGCTGGGCAGGGGGTGTTTTTACTTGTTCCTCTTGCTAATAAAATGAACCACCCCTTCCCTCCTCTGGCACAAAGGACAAATGCGAGATGTTTCATGAGAGTTCAGAAAAAAACCTTCTTGGATTAAAAGAAGAAATATAATTGCCAGATATGTATAGCATCCTATCTGATAAAGGCAAACAGTCATTCAGTTCAGTTCAGTCACTCAGTCGTGTCCGCCTCTTTGCGGCCCCATGAATCACAGCATGCCACGCCTCCCTGATTTGTGTTTTTTTGAAATATTATGGTAACAGAGGAAATAATCCTGCAAAAGTTTTATTGACCACTCCCTATAATCAGACCCTGAAACTACAAGTTAATAAAAAAACATAGACCTATCTTCCTTAATGATCTAAAGCCCACAGGCTATTAAGGGAACAAACATGTGAACAATTAATAACATACTACACCATTTCAGCTTTTTTTTTTTTAAGAAATAGAGTAAGTATTTACCTGCTTCACCCCTTCCATTATACCTCTTTCTTTCTTTGATTGTCTCTGTATCTAGTACATTCTTATACTGGTAGTATCAGTTCAGTCCACTCACTCAGTCGTGTCCAACTGTTTGTGACCCCATGAACTGAACCGAATCACGCCAGACCTCCCTGTCCATCACCAACTCCCAGAATCCACCCAAACCCATGTCCATCAAGTCGGTGATGCCATCCAACCATCTCAGCCTCTGTTGTCCCCTTCTCCTCCTGCCCTCAGTCTTTCCCAGGATCAGGGTCTTTTCAAATGAGTCAGCTCTTTGCATCAGGTGGCCAAAGTATTGGAGTTTCAGCTTCAACATCAGTCCTACCAACGGACATCCAGGATTGATCTCCTTTAGGGTGGACTGGTTGGATCTCCTTGCAGTCCAAGGGACTCTCAAGAGTCTTCTCCAATGCCACAGTTCAAAAGCATCAATTCTTCAGCGCTCAGCTTTCTTTATATAGTAATGTGTTTATTTACATGCCTGTCTCTCCTACTAGACTGTTAATATCATAAGAGTTATCGTTCATCTTTGTGATTTCAGCCTCTCTCGGCACAGGGCTTAGCACCTACCAAGCAGTCCATAAACGTGGATGGATGGATACGGTCTACTCGTCCCTTTCCAACCCATTTCTCATTTTCTAACATGCATCTTGAAAAGAAGTGATGGAGCATCTCAGAAATGAACCAGAGCTCATTAATAGAAGGGAATATTAAATATTTTGACAGATAAGAAAACATTTTTCCTAGCTTAATAGTCATATATTGTGAAACTTTATGAATGTGACTTTCTCAATTCAGAATGAATTATATTGTTTATAGAACAGGACTGAATACATCATTTCACGTATAAGGAAGGGGGTTGCAAAGCAGAGAATGGTATGAATAAAACTGCTGGAGGATTGTTTAATCTGTTTCATTTTAATAGCACCCATTTGCATCCATTCAGTTACTGGACTGATTACAAATGTTAACAGTAGTCACTTATTTATTAAGGTATGTCCATTAGGAACTGTTATTTGCCACAGTTGTTTCCTTTTACAAAATATACATAAAACAATCAAAATGCCATTCTTAAAGCAGTCTCAACTGGGAAATAGCTCTTCCCAGTTAATTCAAATTAAAGAGCTCCTGAATTCCCTATCCTCAATGTTGAAAGACTTCCTTGATGTACTCCTTTTCCTATTTGGAACCAGTCATTATATATACTTTTAAAAAAATTAAGTAGTTGTGGACCACAATGACTAAAAGAGTTTTTCTGTGCATCTCGACTTAACAGAGCCTTGACTTGGGGTCACAAAGAGGTCCTTGAGCAAGGGGATTCCTCAGTGTGACTTGACTGCTTGAGGGTCCTGACAGACACACAATTTTTAGAGATGGCTGTAGATTCATCCACAAGGAATAATAAGGGCAAGAGTAACGTTATTTTTAAGAGTGTATGGTATACCAGGCATTGCTTCAAGAGTTTTTCATGAATTCACATCACTTAAATAGAGAGGATGTGAGATCACATGGGGCCAAGTGTGCCAGGATGCTGTCAGGCTATGCAACTCAAGACTCTAGCTGAAACTGCTAGTGGGCAGAGCTTCTGATCTACCAAAAGCCACCACTGTGAGGGCAAAGACCTGGCCATCCTCCCTTTTCTATGTCTTGCTCTGGTTCCAGGATGGACCAGAGGAGGCGTATAAAGGTCTTGATATCATTCTAGAAGCAGGAGAGTTCACTGGTCACCGGGACACCAATGTAGGGCTGCCTCACTCAACAGCATCTGTTCTGTGGACCTTTAAGGTACCGCAGCATCAAATGCCATGCAACCATTCACAAACAAAAGGAAACGTCTCTCTTCAGTGGGATTCCTCTATCTTCTGTGATAGTAAATTCTCCAGTTTTCTTATTTCCAATATTTTTTTTCTAATGCCTCTTATCCCCCCACCTTCACATCTCTCCTGTTGCCCAGAGTAGACAGCAGACTCTTTCTCTTTTATTAGCTTTACCCAAATCCTCAGAAATCTCATCTGAAAATGTGCAAGCTCAGAAAGACCAATGAAACTGTCAGCTCCCTGGGGACAGGGTCAGGGTCATTGTTTAATTATTTATTCATTTTGCTTTTTCAATACCTGTCTCAGTAAGCTTTCAGTTTGTAGTTGGATTTTGTAAAGTGTCAGATCATAAATGAAGGAATGAATGAGTACCTTTCAAATGATTACTTTCAGCCTCAGATCTCTTTCCTCAACTCCAGTCTCATATTTCCAGCTGACAATTTAATCACACCCAGAAATGCAGGACTCTCCCATCAAAGAGTGGGCTCCTCCTTCTACAAACCCTTTTCCTTCATCCATAAAGCTGATTCCTTGAGTCTTCTCTCTACCCCTAAGGGCTCCATCCAAGTGCAAGCATTGGTTATACAAGTGTAACAGTTTTTTCCTTGCCTTTGGAACTGAAATATAGTACCAAATCCAGTCTATCCAATGGCCACTGTCCCCCTCTCAGAGACGTTTCCCTTTTCCCAAGGCAATTGGCTAACATAGCCTCCTAACTGATATCCTGTCTCTACTCTCTGGACCTTTTCATCCATTTTTTATTCATTCACTCATCCATTCATTCAGGAAATGTTAAGTGAGCTATTTTATGCCAAGCAATCCTGGTACTGAACACAAGATAAACCAGATTGAAGTTAATTAAAAGCCACATTCTTATTGGAGGGGTTCAGTGAAAAAATAAGCAGGAAAAAAGGAACATAATATTTTTGAGTAGTGAAAAGTACTGTGGATGAAATAAACCAGAGGGATATGACAGAGAGTGGTGGGTGGACTAGTAGTACAAAGGAGGAGCTCAAGCACCTCTCCAAGGATGTGATATCTGGGTTAGGACCTGAGTGATAAGAAGGAGCCCGGTGTTGGAGCTCCAGTTTTAAAGCAGCTGCTGATGAGCAGCTTAGTAGAAGAGGAGCTCAGGTTCAGTGTGCTCAAGGAGAACACTAGCCACTAGTGTGGCTGGAGTATGGTGAACAATGGAGAGTATGACCAGGAGAAGACAGCAGAGTTGTGATTACAGAGTTGCAGTTCTTCCTGTGGACTGCTCCGATCTAATCTCTTTCCTACACAAGCAGTGTCTATGATGCTTCATTGCTAATTTCAGTGAAAAATTAATTTTTCTCAGCTTTGTGACTCTTCTCCCGTGTGGATTTACTGTTTCGCTACGGTGGGACAAGGGCTTCCCTGGTGGCTTAGCTGGTAGAGAATCCGCCTGCAATGCAAGAGACCTGGGTTCGATCCCTGGGTTGGGAAGATCTCCTGGAAAAGGGAAAGGCTACTCACTCCAGTATTCTGCCCTGAAGAATTTCAGGACTGTATAGTCCATGGGGTTGCAGAGTCAGACACGACTGAGTGACCTTCACTATGGTGGAGCAAATCTCCCAACATCTACTTAGCTGCCCCTCTTAACCTTCTCACCAACCCATCCATCCATGCATCCACCCACTTGTTCACTCACTGAACCAGCCACATGGAAGTCTTTCCATGCCAGGCCCTATGTTCTGTGTTAGAACTACAGAAATGAATAGGAAACTCATCAGCTTCAGAAACTCCCGAGTGTAAAGAGGAGATGCAATGCAAAGAAACTCTTTGAAATAGATGGAGAAAGGGGCTAAGATAGAAACCCATGCACAGTGGTGGACATGCGTACAGATAAACTCCTTTGGATAAAAGGAGAGCTGTGGTCGGGCAGGTGGTTTGCTCAGGGGGATCCCTGAGTTGTCTTATAAATGAAAGGATGGCGTTCCAAGCAGAACAAATAGATGAGGAAGAGTACAGGAGTCTGAAAACAGTGGGACTGAATTAGGGAATTACAAGGAAAGCCATGTTTCTTGTAAGCAAAGATGGTGAGGAGTGGGAAGGAGACAAGGCAACAAGACAAATAGGTGTGGATCAATGTGGTTTTTATCACAACACCAATGAATCTGGGAGAGAGGATCATGTGTAGAAATATCACCTTATAAACATTTCATCACGAAGCAGCCTGACTCTTCACAGAAATCCCTTTGTCCAAAATCCACATCTGACTGTATGGTTGAGAAATCGGTCTTGGCAATGAAATGGATAATGTAACAAGAGGGTATGAGCATGAAGCTAGATCACACCAGGGCACCCAAAATACTGAGTTCCGTGAACTTTCCCATGTGAACAAGCAGGTGAGACCTGTGTGAAACCAAACCCTGGTTCTCTGCAAATAGTGAAATTAGAGGTTGTCTTTGACAATCAGAGGATCAGAGACTGAAATAACAGCCCTATAAAGGTTAGATAGGCTTCCCTGGTGGCTCAGTTGGTAAAGAATCTGCCTGCAATGCAAGAGACCCAGGCTCAATCCCTGGGTCAGGAAGATCCCCTTTAGAAGGCAGTGGTAACCCACTCCAGTATTCTTGCCTGGAGAATCCCATGGACTGAGGAGCCTGGTGGGTTGCTATTTTCAGTTATCCAATTACTTAGGCAAAATGAAATAAGTCCTAAACTTAAAAATTATTGAGAATATTATACTTAGTATTTAATACTTAAATAATACAATTCAATATTTAAATCAGCAAAGTATCAGATTGATTATATTTTGTCTTTCCAAAGAAAGTCATATTCAAGACAATACTTTTCCTGTGCTTGGTAATTGTTCATTTAAATTATTGTTGGGATTATTTAATTAGAATTTATCATTGCCTTTAAAAAATAGTATCACTAGCCAGTTAATCTGGCTGGTCGATTAAATCTTAATATGTCTGCAAGCTCCATATGAAAATATTAAAAGTCTGTCAGATGGCATATTTTCCTGATAGATTTTACCTGAGATTGATTCTAGCATCTGTCTAAAGACTAATACAAAGTTTTTTCTGAATCACTTTTCAAGGAAATATAATCCAGGCTTCTCATGTAATATTTACTCAGGCTGGGGTTGTAATCAATGGTTTGGGCAGTGATACACATTTTCAGGTCCCAGTGATTATTATTTTGTTTTCTTAGTCAGCTAAGCTTTCTCCTTTTTCTCTTGCCTCAAAGCACCACTAAGAAACTGCTGCTGTACTAGGCTCCCTGTGTTTTAGAAAACAACTTTCTTATCATTCCATGACTGGCCATTTTATTCCCCCCACACATTCAAAGATATGGTAGGGGCATGCCATTTTTCATCATAAGCCTCATTGTGCTTATTTGAATTTTTATTCTGTGTCTGTGTTATTCTAAAATTAAGGAAAAATAATCAAAAGTTTCAGAAATTCGTTTATGCCAGAATACATGTTTTTTCTGTATTCAGAGAGTCCTGTCAACTCACCTAGTTGGTTTTTATACAATATTTATGAAAATTTAAAATATACAGCACAATTCAAAGGAATTAACAGTGAACACTCATGTACTCACCATCTAGATTCTGCCCCCCAAATTTTACTCTATTTGATCAAAAATCTGTTAGATAACTGATTGTTAGGTAATCTTAGACTGCTGTTGCTGCTGCTGAGTCGCTTCAGTCATGTCTCATTCTGTACGACCCCATAGATAGCAGTTCACCAGGGATTCTCCAGGCAAGAGTACTGGAGTGGGTGGCCGTTGCCTTCTCCAAATCTTAGGCTAGAGCTCTTTTATGAATTCCTTTTTTGGCTTACTACAGTGAACACTCATGTACTCACCATCTAGATTCTGCCCCCCAAATTTTACTCTATTTGATCAAAAATCTGTTAGATAACTGATTGTTAGGTAATCTTAGGCTGCTGTTGCTGCTGCTGAGTCGCTTCAGTCATGTCTCATTCTGTACGACCCCATAGATAGCAGTTCACCAGGGATTCTCCAGGCAAGAGTACTGGAGTGGGTGGCCGTTGCCTTCTCCAAATCTTAGGCTAGAGCTCTTTTATGAATTCCTTTTTTGGCTTACTAGTTTTATTAATTGGCATCAAGTTGTACTGCTATTTCATTTAGCCTCATTTACTGAGATTCCTTTAATAACGTGTGTAAGGGTCTGTATACATTTTCAAAATCACAGTTTCCAGGTATTTATACCAAAGTGGCCAGTTTTTTTCTATTGTATTAACTATTATTTGGGAAGGTCTCTTTGCATAATGTATAAAATTTTGATCTCCCATCATTCTACACTTGTCTCAGTAATTCCATTTTAATTGAAATTTAACAGTATATAATTAATACTTCTCTAGAAATAAACAATGAAACAAAGTATTGGACATTGTTAAAGGCATCTACAACGTTTATGCCATACTGGAATCTTGTTACATAATCCTCTTATTTTACTGAAACATAAAATGAGCATTATATACACATATATTCCCCCCATAAATCATGAACTTAAAGGCTATCTTCTTGATTATGCTAGTTTTCAGAAATGCTGCCTGTAAATTTTATTGGTTTGTCTTTGACCTTTTTTCCTTCTCTTTGTGTTCTCTAAAGTCAGTTTTAATCCTAGCTTTTTTGTGAATCAGTTTCTTATGTATCTTTTATTCCCTGAAACTTAAAGAGAATTAGTTTTCATTGTTTTCTGGTATACACCCATTTCTTAGTATAGAATTTCTCCCATCTTATATCTATTTTCTTTCTAGGTACTGTTGTATGATAAATTATTAACCAGTGTACAGCAGCTCCTGACTTTTTTCCTTCTTACTTGGTTTCCCATTCCTTGTCTCTTTCTCTTCCTAATTTTTATAGGAGACCTAGAAGTTTTCTTAAGTTTTCATATTTCATTCCAGTCACTAATGAACTGAGTACAGTTATGTGCAAGCTCTAACTTGAGTTCATCCTGATACCTCCACCTTATCTTCATTCTGCTAAAGTGGAATTCTCAGTGCTTCCTGAACACACTGTGCTCATTCTCAACTGGAATATTTGACCTTGTTCGCCAGCACTGTTCTCATCCATCCATCAAGACTCAGCTACGCTGAGCTTTTGCTCTCCTTAATTAGGTATATTTAAAAATAATACCTTAAAAGTTTATTTATATCAAGGTGATATTTATACCAAGGCCTTCAAATAATAGGTCTGCATAGTTTTGCAGGAGAGAGCCGGAATTTTGGGATTCTAAGTCTGAATATGGTATGCTATCACTTTTCAGATATTTTTGCTACATGCCAAGAACTGTTGTCCTATTTCTGGGCGACTTTTCAACATTAAAATTCCTCTGTGAGTGAAGATAATTACTGAAGTGGTAAAACAACCAAAGCAGAACACTTACTTTACTTTAGTATATTTATTATTTCTTTTGGTTAAAGACCAGTAAGACCAAGATTGTGGGTTTAATTGCATGTGGACTGTTAACTTTCTGCCCCAAAATATTTTTCATTATTCACATGCATATGACTGGTTTAGCACAAACCCATTTATCATGGTCAGTGGTACAAACTTCATATTCCAAAGTTAACAGATGCAGAAAATAATACATTTTAATGAAAGCATTTAAGTTATTTGGCAAAGTTTTTTGTTTGTATTTCCAGTGCAGTGCCAGAGACATACCAACAAAGTGACATAGATACTGCATGTAATTTCTTTGTAAATAGTATAATTCAGTTGGTGTATCATATAAATATCTTTCCTGTTCTCCTTTGCCTTTTGCTTTCAGCTATTTGTAAGGCCTCCTCAGACAACCATTTTGCCTTTTTGCATTTCTTTTTCTTGGGGATGATTTTGATCACAGCCTCCTGTACAGTGTTACAAACCTCCATCCATAGTTCTTCAGGCACTCTATCATATCTAATCCCTTGAATCTATTTGTAACTTCCACTGTATAATCCTAAGGGATTTGATTTAGGTCATATCTGAATGGTCTAGTGGTTTTCCCTACTTTTTCAATTTAAGTCTGAATTTGGCAATAAGGAGTTCATGATCTGAGCCACAGTCAGCTCCAGGTCTTGTTTTTGCTGACTGTATAGAGCTTCTCCATCTGTGTCTGCAAAGAATATAATCAATCTGATTTCGGTGTTGACCATCTGGTGATGTCCATGTGTAAAGTCTTCTCTTGTGTTGTTGGAAGAGGGTGTTTACTATGACCAGTATGTTCTCTTAGAAAAACTGCTAGCCTATGCCCTGCTTCATTTTTGTTCTTCAAGGCTAAACTTGCCTGTGACTTCAGGTATCTCTTAACATCCTACTTTTGCATTCCAGTCCCCCATGATGAAAAGGACATCTCTTTTTTGGTGTTAGTGCTAGAAGGTCTTGTAGATCTTCATAGAACCAAGTGTTCAACTTCTTTGGCATTACTGGTGGGGGCATAGACTTGAATTACTGTGATATTGAATGGTTTGCCTTGGAAACAGAGATCATTCTGTCATTTTTGAGACTGCACCCAAGTACTGCATTTTGGACTCTTGTTGACTATGAGGGTAACTCCATTTCTTCTAAGGGATTCTTGCCCATAGTAGTAGATATAAATGGTCATCTGAATTAAATTCACCCATTTCAGTCCATTTTAGTTCACTGATTCCTAAAATGACCATGTTCAATCTTGGCATCTCCTGTTTGACCAGTTCCAATTTACCTTGATTCATGGACCTAAAATTCCAGGTTCCTGTGCAGTATTGTTCTTTATAGCATCAGACTTTACTTCTATCACCAGTCATATCCACAACTGGGTGTCATTTTTGTTTTGGCTCAGCCTCTTCATTTTGGGGGGAGCTATTTCTTCACTCTTCTCCAGTAGCATGTTGGGGAGTTCATCTTTCACTCTCCTATCTTTTGCCTCTTCATACTGTTCATGGGGTTCTCAAGGCAAGAATACTGAACTGGTTTGCCATTCCCTTCTCCAGGGGACCACGTTTTGTTGGAACTCTCCACCATGACCCATCTGTCTTGGGTAGCCCTTCAAGGCACGGGTCATAGTTTCATTGAGTTAGACAAGGCTGTGATCCATGTGATCAGTTTGGTTAGTTTTCTGTGATTGTGGTTTTCAGTCTGTCCGCCATTACTTTACCAACAAAGGTCCATCTAGCTATGGTTTTTCTAATAGTCATATATGGATGTGAAAATTGAACCATAACCAAAGCTGAGTGCCAAAGAATTGATGCTTTTGAACTGTGGTGTTGGAAAAGACTAGTGAGAGTCACTTGGACTCCAAGGAGATCAAACCAGTCAATCCTAAAGAAAATCAGCCCTGAATAATCATTGGAAGGACTGATGCTGAAGCTGAAGCTCCAACACATTTGGCACCTGATGCAAAGAACTGACTCATTGGAAAAGGCCTTGATGCTGGGAAAGATTGAAGGTGGGAGGAGAAGGGGATGACAGAAGATGAGACGGTTTGATGTCACCACCGACTCAATGGAAATGAGTTTGAGCAAGCTCCAGGAGAGGGTGATAGACAGGAAAGCTTGGTGTGCTGCAGTTCATGGGGCCACAAAGAGTCGGACACAACTAAGCAACTGAACTAAATTGATCATATAAATAAAAACTAAAAATACAAAAGAAAGGAATAGCATAAATTTGGGAATACGAGAAATTTGGGGCCAACTCCAATAGTAGTCTATTAGTGTGAAAACTCTATTAGAGGACTGGTTGGTTGCTGTCTACCCAGTTTCGTTCTCAAAAGGATTTCCAGCCTTAGGCTACAGTAGGTTTAGTCAGATAGAGAAATAGAAAACTCATTGGGTTTTTACCAGGAAATAATGGGCTGATAAATGTGTGGGAGAGATTATCCTTGCAGCTGTGTTAACAGTACAGCAGTGTAGATTACTGAGCTTTTAAAATCACAGACACCTTCTACTATGGTGGATCTTATTGAATCTTACTAGCAGCTTGGAAAATGCCCCCTCCAAAAGAGTGTTTCATTCCTTCTGCACGATACAACCAGGTCAAGTATTTGAACCCCAAGAGTTAGAGAGCCTTGAGAAGTTCTTTCATGAAGCCAGTCTTTTGCTAAAATGGTTAAAGAGATAAGGTTTGTGTCAGAGGTAACTTGTTATCCTTTCTGAACTCCTCATCCTGGACTGAGATCCTGCTCATCTTTGGCCGTCTTAGGTTTCTACTTGGACACACATGCACTGGGGATTGTTCTAAACTCTGAACTTGTCCAAAACCATTGGTTCTGTGTCTCATTTAAGAGCTTTTGACAACCAGTTAATCTAATCATTTCTCCTGAATGCCTCTTTCTTCCTTTCTATGTATTATACACATGTAGTAACCGAAAGCTTTTGTTTTAATGCTCTGAAATACAGAAGTGATCCTAAGCAAGCACCTTGGCCATCTACTTGGAAGGCTTTGCCCGCACATCGATCCCTGAATGGTGTGCTCCTTCAATTGACTGAGCCCCTGTTTCCCACCACTTGTCTTTAGCTCAAGCACATATAAATCTAGAGAAAGATGACATCTCTAGAAATGGAGACTGTCCAGCTTTTCCTTCAGAGACAGTAAAACAGTAACTTACAAGATTTCAACTAGGAAAGGGAATCTCCAGCATGACGATGAAGGGAGATCCAGGATGGCAGCTGCACATTCAGGACCTGAGACCATAGTCCTGACCAGAGCAAGAGCATGGAGAGTTCCGTGAAGAACTTCTCCAGGGGAATGAGCCTGATAGACTGTCTGGTGTGTGTGGCTGTACTGGAAGGAGATTTGTACTTCTGGCTGAGTTGGGAGATGAACTAGTGGCAGGTTTCTAGAAAAAGAAGCAAACAGAAAAACAAGACTGTTATTAACTCCAGGGAAAATGATTAGTAGCACAAGAAAAAGATGTACTAGCTACTAGAAAACTACATTGTGAATAGCTGCCTTGTTTTTTAATGTAAACACTATAAACCAAGATTATGATACAACTGTATTTAGGGCCATGGAGGGAGGAAGGAACTGGAATAAATGTTACAAAATCCTCATTTTTCATAGTAGAAAGTAGATAACAGGAAGAGTACAAAAAAAACTAGGAAATATCAGCATAGGCATTTTACATAGCTGTATGGAGGTAAACATGAGAATAAACAGCTTAAAGTCTTGGAAATGGTTATCTTTGGGGAGTGACATTATAGGTTAGGGAGGAATTGGGCAGGTGATGGCATTTTATATTGATTAGAAGCCATGGTGGTTACTAATGCTCATCCATATTCTCTCATTCCTGGGGGAACAGAAACATGCCCAAATAGCCTTCCAGCTCTCTGAACCATAGGATAGCTCTTGCCCACACAGAGGTGAAGGGACGTGTGTCATTTATGGACTACAACTGTGTGACCCTTCAACTCCTTCCCAGACCTCAGCAACCTGCAAGGGACAAGGACAGATTGGAATCCATCCAGTAGTCTGGAAGTCTTTCCTGTATTCTTTGGAACTGTGACTTCTCAGAGGGGACTGAGAGAAGAGTTGACAAATTTTCTGGAGAGGTCCAGATAGTAAATATTCTCGGCTCTGCAGGCCATATGGTTTCTTTCGCAACTACTTGACTCTGCTATTGTGGTGCAAGTGAATAACGGTCTGTGTTCCATTAAAACTTTATTTATGGACACTGCAATTTGAATTTCATGACTTTCACATGTCATAAAATATACTCTTTTAATTTTTTTTCCCCAGCCATTTAAAAATGGAGGCGGGGGAGAAAAAAAGCATTTTTAGCTCGTAGGCTGCACAAATAGAGGTGGAACTGGCCTGCAGTCGGCCTACCCCTGCCCTAAATATTCAAAGAATTGTTACACACAAAAGCTAATAGCATCATATGTTTGCTTTTAGAGAATAAAACTAGACCAAAGGAGCGAGAGTCCCAAGGGGATCAATTTCAGCCTCAAATTTCCCCCCATAATGAGAGCATTACTATAAAATAAAAGCTGCCTGCAGTGAGAAAGACTGCCCCAAGGTGTCCCTGTGCTTGAAACATTCACGCTAAGGTGGGAGGGGGCACTTGGTGTCCAGGTGCCCCTTTTATCCTTACATTTCATGGCCCTGTAACATGATTAAGGTGAATCATTCTGATGAAGCTGTTTATTGTTTTTCAAAGTACAGTCATTTCCCACTGGTTTTAGGACAGTGCTTAGAAAAAGTTAGGCTAGAATGTGTGCTTGAGGGCTGAGGGTGAGGAGAGGCATAAATACTTTCTATTAAGCATTTATGGTGCCAAGGTTTGCAAAAACCACTTGCTAGCTTAAACATGTTTGCACACAGCAGTATCTTCTAATTTAAATTCAATCATAATGTCCAAACAGCCTTAGCCTAGACTAGCTGAAGGTATAAACTTCATTTTCATCTCATTAGGCCACCTGGAAGCTGCAATCAGTGAGTAGTCCTGACGTCAATAGTCTGTCTGCTTCATTAAAATGTTAATTTCATGGCTTTAATTCTCTTTGTAAAATGTACCACTGCGGGACACTATATGCAGATTTATTCTAAAGCAGACCAGTTTGCATGTCACATTTTAGTATATTTATTTCTCCAGATTTCTCTATGTGTTGCTTTTCTTAGGAACTGCTTTCATGTTTAAAGAAGTGCTTAAATATCTAATATATTTAGATATTTAAAGCAATTTTAGCCTTGCAAAATTAATTTTTTTTAAATTCTGAAAGCTATTTAATAGTTTCCGCATTAGTGACATACATAAATCCCCCTTCTTAGAGTGAAATACACATGGTTTTTTCCCCTGTAGCACCTTAAAGAAAGATTGAGTAGCTGTTTTCATGAACAATCAGAATGAATCTAGATAGTGCCAGGTAGAAAAATGGATGAGCAAAATCTTTTGTCATATGAAGTCCTCTAAATTATCCTTTATGTTTTGAAAGTACCCATTTAAATTCCAAGTTCATATTTTTACTCCTAAAAATCTTGAGTTTTGACTGATTTCCTACGAGGAAACATTAATCAGGAGATAACCAAGAGGCTGCTGCTACACTGACAAAACTAAGACTCCCTCCCAGTCTGTGCCCCAAGCTGGTGATCAGAGTGACTGCACTACACGAAGGCAGATGCCCGTGCTTAGGGCCTGCTGGATCCTTGCTGGTATCGTGGACCCTTCCTTATATACATGTACCAGGACGTTTGCATCTTGCCAGTTTTCCCCATGATTATTTTCTCCTTTTAGGTGTCCTTTGCTGGCTTCCTTTTCTCCTTTCTGATCTCCAATAGGAAGACCATTCCCCAGAGTTCCATCCTCTGCTACTGGCTCTTTTCTCAGTATAGTCTCTCCTTTGGAATATACCTCCATTCTGTGACTACCACTGCCATCTGTTTGCTAATAATCCTCAGATGTATGCTTCAGACTAACCTGTCTCCTGAGGTCTGACCTAACTGGATCTCCAACAAGTAGAAACATTTTATTTATAGATACGTCTCTATCGCCCCAAATATAATATCTCTAATACCAAAGTGCTTACTTTCTTCTCAGCTTCTCCATTTTGTTCATCAGTGCCACCATTTTTATATACTCATCAAGCTAGAAGTGTTCTGGGAGGAGCCCACAAAGATTTAATGCAGAAAATCAAAGAATAGTTCACCTCTTCCTTTCCATGAGTGCTCAAAATTTATCTTGTGCTAGACCCACTGAGTAGAGTCAAGTACTTCTTCTCCCAAGCATACACATGAGAGTCCCATCCCGTTATCACTGACCTAGTGAAACCATAGTTCTCCCTCATTCGTGTACCTTCAGTTTCCACCATGGCCACCATACAGAGATTTATGGAGGATGGGGGTTTAATTTCATCAACAGTTTCAAATCATCTGAAGTTTTTATTGAACAAATTTCCCAGTCAGTCCTAAACTTACTCTGTTCTCAAGCTTTGTGAGTGAAAGGTAGCTCAAGGTACCAGCCTAGGATTATTGGTTGCTTATGGGCTATAGATGTAGACCTGCCTTAGTGACATTCTAAAATAGTTTAGCAAGTGGTATTTCACTCTCTGTTTCTTGGATGAGTAGCTCATGCATCTTTTTTTCAGCTTCATGACTAAGGATCAGAGACAACTGGGTTTCAGATCCAGTAAGAAAAGCAAGTACCCAGTTTTCTGGCCAGTGTGATACCATTATCATTAATTATCCCAGGCGACTGGGTATATGAGTCATGAGTTTAGAGTTTAGCCACATAAGTCACTATTTTAATCGATGATTAAAGGATTAAATAATCATTTTATCTTAAAGTGTCTCTTATTTGTACTTTAATGGAAATGGTTGTTAGCAAGGCTAAGGCATTTTTATTAAGCCAGTTACAATAGTTATAACTCATAGCAGGTATTTATTCGATGTCCATAGTGAGACTGCATCAAACTGCAAGTGCTATATGACATACAGAGACACTGCAATACTCAGACATTACTCTTGAGGAACCTGTACAATCTAGCATAATTTCTGACTGAGTTGGTGAGTTACAAACAAAACAGTTACAAAAGCTATGAGATTAAAAGCATTCTGTTTCCATATGAGTTGATGAATTTCTAAGGTCAGTTTTAGGACGTCTAAGTATTAATGCTTATGTAGGTATTCAAAGGGCTCTAGATCTGATCCTATGACTACTTTAAACCATTCTAGACACAAGTAGGATCAAGAATGATGTCTTTGTTCAGGGACCACTCTAAGCCCCCTTCCCCATGTCTCCCACAAGCAAGGACAGCTTAGTTTGACTTTGAAACCAACTTTGACCTTGGAACTTGGGGCAGGATAACACACACACACACATACACACACAAGTGATCTCAAAAGAAGCTGCATCGAGGAGAATATGAGAAAAACAGAAGTCAGTCAGTCTTATAATGAGCTTTTTTCCTAGACGGAAAGATACCAATGTAAGATACCAAAATGGAAGTTCAGCCTTCATTTAACTGTGCAAGCTGCTGTCTCTGAGTGAGTCTTATTGAATGTATGTTACCATCAATTTGCCTTTCCTAACTTTCTCCATGTAGGCAATAGTTTTGTTGCCTATGGTTAAGAAAGGTGGAGGCCATATCTACAGAGAGACTTAGAGAGAGTCATGTCAGACTCAAAGTAATGCTGTAACTCCAGCTGAGCCAGGTATAACAGAGTATTTGCTTCTTTAGAGAGAAAGGGAAATATTGCCCCAAGAGTCATTGATGGGTTTTCATGAGAATGATGGATAGTAGCAGCACCATAGAGATAAAACTGTAGACAGAGATGAATGAACCACAGGAGAATATTCATTTATATCATCATCCTGCTCACTTAGTAATATTAAGTTTTCTGTCAGGCTGAATATAATAGATACTTTACTAAAATGAGGTGTATTCATATTAAGTAGCAAATTTACTCTAAAACAATGTTCATTCACTGGAATAAAAAATAACCTAGTTTGCCCTAGAAGGGTAATAGACCATACCATTTCTCACTTTATTACAGGTCAATTAAAGACCATTTAAAAGTTCACATGTGAGCTGCTGATTCTTTTGGGTAGAATTAGGTATTCATAATCGTAACTAGAAGAGTAATGGAAAACTTTTTCATTTCAGAAAAACGTGCAAGAAAATATACCATAGCCCACTTCTTTTCCACTGGACACGTTCTCAATTAAAATAGTGTGTTTCTTCTGCTGTGGGTAAATTTTGATTAATTGATGTTTTGTTTGTAATGTGTTTCAGAAACAGAAAGAATTCCAGTTATATTTACAGTGAAATAAAATTAAGATATTAAGTTGTCTAAAAGGCTTTTGGTGCCAAACTTAACTTTTTGAGAGACTTTTTAAAAGATAACGTAAAGAACAGTTATATTCTTCTAGATCTTAACTTTTAAAAATTGTGCTTATTGAGAGTACTAAAGTACAGTTTAGAGGCCTGTACTCCAGTCCTTTTATGCAATGGAAAGCGCTAACTAGGAGGCAGGAAACCGGACTTCTAAATTTAGTCCTTTTAATTCAGCTAACTCTAAGCCTCTTTGAAAAATTACTTAATCTCTCTGATCTTCAGTTTACCAAACTGAAAATGAGAAATCCTAAACTGTCTCCCTATATTGAATTCTTGATCCTATCCCCACGGCTTTAGAATCAGATTGCCCTAGGTTAAAATCATCACCTTGTCCCTTACTGGCTTTGTACCCTTGCATAAATTACTTAACCTGGGACTCAGTACCCACTTCACAGGGTTATTTTGAATATCAAATAAAAATACTGTGAGGAAGTACATAGCATACTGTTTGGTTTAGTGTGTTTCTTTTTTCTTAGTCTTCATAATACAGAGGAATCGTTTCTGTAATAGGTTTTGTGTAAGTAGTATGTCCAAAGCAATGGAGAGACTATGAAGAGAAAGACATGCAGCCTGCCCTTGAATATATAATCTCTCCAAGAAATATAAGTGACAAAAACTCCTGGTATAAACTAGAAAAATGTTAAGTGCTGTAAGAAGTTCACAGAAAGAGCTATAGAATTTATAGAGAAGTGATAATATATATATATATATAATCATTGAATCCCAGAGGTCAAGTAACTGGGAAAAAGCACAACCTTTGAATGTTACCATTATCATAAACCACAGCAATGTGTGCATTGAAAGTGAATGTTGCCCATCCACATTGCATCAGTTTGTATTAAAAGTCAAAATGGCAGTCATCAAAAAGCTCCACAAACAATAAATACTGGAGAGGGTATGGAGAGAAGGGAACCCTCCTACACTGTTGGTGGGAATGTAAATTGGTACAGCCATTATGGAGAACAGTATGGAGGTTCCTTGAAAAACTAAAAACAGAGCTGCCATATGACCCTGCAGTCCCACTCCTGAGCATGTACCCAGAGAAAAACATGATCTGAAAGGATACATGCACCCATACGGCCACTGCAGCACTGTTTACAATAGCCAAGACATGGAAGCAATGTGGATGTCAATTGACAGGGGAATGGATAAAGCAGATGTGGTACATATATACAATGGATTATTACTCGGGCCTTAAAAGAGAGTGTAGAAATGCTATTTGCAGCAACATGGATGGACCTAGAGATTGTCACACTGAATGAAGTAAGTCAGACAGAAGGGGAAATAGTGTATGACATCTCTTACATGCATAATCTAAAAAGAAATTATACAAATGAACTTATTTACAAAAAAGAAACAAAGAATGGGGAGAAGGGATAGTTAGGGAGTTTGGGATCGAAATGTACACACTGCTGTATTTAAATGTGTAACCAACAAGGCCCTGCTGTATAGCATATGGAACTTTGCTCACTGTTATGTGGCAGCCTGGAGAGAGGATACGTGTATATGATGGCTACATCCCTTTGCTGTCCACCTGAAACTGTCACACATTGTTAATTGGCTATACTGCAACATAATATAAAAAGTTTTTAAAGAGAAAGATAGTGGATGGTGATATGCTTCACTGAGGAGAGTGCATCATCACTTCTAAAGTTTTCATGCCAAAATGCATAACTTGGATTTAATCATAAGGAAACATCAGACAAACCAAATTGAGAGAAAATAATTGTCAACATTGGTTCCTAGATTAGATCCTGAATCAGAAAAAAGGGCAATAGTGGAACAAATCAGCAAAGTTTGGGTAAAATTTGATCAATAGTAAAATCTACTATTAGCTAATAAAGTGTCAATGTTAATCTCTTGGTTTTATTTAATTGTATTATAGTTGTATAATATGTTAATCTTTGGGGATGGTGAGTGGAGTTCACTCTGAGTCATTTTAGTACTTTGCAACATTTTATAAACCTGAAATCATTTCAAAGTAAAATTTAAAATAAAAAGAATAGATCCTCATATAAATCCTTTGCAGATGAAGATGTTCAAGTAAAGATCTGTCTTAGATTCACATGTGAGAATTAAAGGGGACTGAGCTGAGCTGTCACAGCAAAGCTGTTTCTAAATTTAAAAATATTTTGACAGGTTTTCATTTGACTCAGGGCCCAAAACTAAAATGTTGCACATTAAAACCAGAGATCTAAATAATCTCATCCTCAGAATTTGTAGTACTCCGGTTTAGAATAGGTTCTACTGGCCAAGACAAACCTCCCCATCCCATGATGTGTATTAAAATTATAGTGTTCCATGGCAGTGGGGATTTAGCTTTAAATCTTGCTTCAAAAATTTTGCTAAATCTTCCCTTCTAAACATGTTATTTATTTAACATGTATCTTTTTGCTTCTATTGTTCCTATAAAATTTTTGTTGTTTTGTATTCCTGTATTATTAAGTTTACACAAATCAGACACCTAGATATCTATTTCTTGCATTTTCACTTAACCTTTTGCTTTTAAAATATCAATACGTTTGTGTTTGCTAACCAAAATTTTAGGAGACTTGATTGAAATAAGGTGTTTATGTGGAGTTTATTAGGACAGCACCCAGGAGCTACAGATTCAAGAAGCGCTTAAATTGTGTTCCACTAGACCACGAAATTGGGAGGGTTTATAAAGGCAAAAACCACAAGGTTAGGGTTACATGAGCTGTTTGTCAAGAATTATAATTGGAGCTGGCAAGAATTAGTTAAGAGTGCCCCTTAAATAAGAATTGGTTGGGGTCCGAAATGGTTGCATAGTAACAGGGAGAGACCTTGAGACCACAGTGGTGCAGCTGGCAGGTGTCATTCTGAATGTGCTGATGGGTCTTGTACACTTCAAAGAAAGTTCAGGTTCTCAGTGGTGCAGAGATATGTCTGAGACCAGATCCTTAGTGGCTGCCCATTTCCATTTTTTTGTATGCCTGAATTGTGATTACTCCATCATACTTGTCATCATACTGTTTTCCATGTGTCTCTAATCTTTGGCTTCTGACTACTGTCTTCTGCATATTAGAAGAGATGCCCTCCCATCCCCATCTCAAGTTATTGAGGCCCCCAAAGACAGACATACAAGATGGCTTCCAGCTCTCACCAGCACAAAAGCACTGCAGTTAATATTTTATGGTATCTTCTGTACTCATGTGAAATTTTCTCTAGGATATATATCTGAGAGCTCAGTTCAGTCGCTCAGTCGTTTCCAGCTCTTTGTGACCCCATGGACTGCAGCACACCAGGCTTCCCTGTCCATCACCAACTCCCAGAGCTTGCTCAAACTCTTGTCTGTAGAGCTGGAGATGCCATCCAACCATCTCATCCTCTGTTGTCCCCTTCTCCTCCTGCCTTCAGTCTTTCCCAGCATCAGGATCTTTTCCAGTGAGTCAGTTCTTTGTGTCAGGTGGCTGAAGTATTAGAGTTTCAGCTTCAAGCATCAGTCCTCCCAATGAATATTCAGGGCTGATTTTCTTTAGGATGAACTGGTTGGCTCTCCTTGCAGTCCAAAGGACTCTCAAGAGTCCTCTCCACCACAGTTCAAAAGCATCCATTATTCGGTGCTCAGTTTTGTTTGTAGTCCAATTCTCACATCTCATGGCTGCAGTCACCATCTGCAGTGCTTTTGGAGTCCAAAAAAAAAAAATAAACTCTCACTGTTTCCCCATCTATTTGCCATGAAGTGATGGGACCAGATGCCATGATCTTAATTTTCTGAACGTTGAGCTTTAAGCCAACTTTTTCACACCTCTCTTTCATCAGGAGGCTCTTTGGTTCTTCACTTTCTGCCATAAGGGTGGTGTCATCTCCATATCTGAGATGTGTATAAGAGACAGGTGTGATACCATTATCATTAATTATCCCAGGCAACTGGATATATGAGTCATGAGTTTAGAGTTTAGCCACATAAGTCACTGTTTTAATCGATGATTAAAGGATTAAATAATCATTTTATCTTAAAGTGTCTCTTATTTGTACTTTAATGGAAATGGTTGTTAGCAAGGCTAAGGCATTTTTATTAAGCCAGTTACAATAGTTATAACTCATAGCAGGTATTTATCTTTGGTTCTTCACTTTCTGCCATAAGGGTGGTGTCATCTCCATATCTGAGGTTATGGATATTTCTCCCAGTAATCTTTTTGATTCCAGCTTGTGCTTCATCCAGCCCGGCATTTCTCATGATGTATGCTGCATGTAAGTTAAATAAGCAGGGTGACAGTATATAGCCTTGACGTACTCCTTTTCCTATTTGGAACCGGTCTGTTGTTGCACGTCCAGTTCTAACTGTTGCTTCTTGACCTGCATACAGATTTCTCAGGAGGCCGGTCAGGTAATCTGGTATTCCCATCTCTTCTAGAATTTTCGAGTTTGCTGTGTTCCACATAGTCAAAGGCTTTGGCGTGGTCAATAAAGCAGAAGTGGGTGTTTTTCTGGAACTATCTTGCTTTTTTGATGATCCAACGGATGTTGTCAATTTGATCTCTGGCTCCTCTGCCTTTTCTAAAACCAGTTTGACAGCTGGAAGTTCATGGTTCACGTATTGCTGAAGCCTGGCTTGGAGAATTTTGAGCATTACTTTACTAGTGTGTGAGATGAGTGCAATTGTGCGGTAGTTTGAGTATTCTTTGGCATTGCCTTTCTTTGGGATTGGAATGAAAACTGACCTTTTCCAGTCCTGTGGCCACTGCTGAGTTTTCCAAATTTGCTGATGTAATGAGTATAGCACTTTCACAGCATCATCTTTTAGGATTTTAAATAGCTCAAATGAAATTCCATCACCTCCACTAGCTTTGTTCATAGTGGTGCTTCTTAAGGCCCATCTGACTTCACATTCCAGAATGTCTGGCTCTAGGTGAGTGATCATACCATCATGGTTATCTGGGTCATGAATATCTTTTTTGTATAATTCTTCTCTGTATTCTTACCACCTCCTCTTAATATCTTCTGCTTCTGTTAGGTCCATATCATTCCTGTTCTTTATCAAGCCCATCTTTGCATGAAATATTCCCTTGGTATCTCTCATTTTCTTGAAGAGAGTTCTAGTCTTTCCCATTCTATTCTTTTCCTCTATTTCTTTGCATTGATCACTGAGGAAAGCATTTTTATCTCTCCTTGCTATTCTTTGAAACTCTGCATTCAGATGGGTATATCTTTCCTTTTTTCCTTTGCTTTTGAATTCTCTTTTCTTAGCTATTTTTAAGTCCTCTTCAGAGAGCCATTTTGCTTTTTTGCATTTTTTTTTCTTGGGGATGGTCCTGATCCCTGTCTCTTGTTCAGTGTCACAAACTTCACTTTATAGTTCATCAGGACCTCTGTCTATCAGATCTAGTGCCTTAAGTCTATATCTCACTTCTGACCATATAATCATAAGGGATCTGATTTAGATCATACCTGTCTGTCTAGTCAAGGCTATGATTTTTCCTGTGGTCATGTGTGTATGTGAGAATTGGGCTGTGAAGAAGGCTGAATGCTGAAGAACTGATGCTTTTGAATTGTGGTGTTGGAGAAGACTCTTGAGATTCCCTTGGATTGCAAAGAGATCCAACCAGTCCATTCTGAAGATCAGCCCTGGGATTTCTTTGGAAGGAATGATGCTAAAGCTGAAACTGCAGTACTTTGGCCACCTCATGCGAAGAGTTGACTCATTGGAAAAGACTCTGATGCTGGGAAGGATTGGGGGCAGGAGGAGAAGGGGACGACAGAGGATGAGATGGCTGTTTGGCATCACTGACTAGATGGATATCAGTTTGAGTGAACTCTGGGAACTGGTGATGGACAGGGAGGCCTGGCATGCTGTGATTCATGGGGTCGCAAAGAGTCGGACACGACTGAGCGACTGAACTGAACTGAACGGATCTGAACTGTCTGGTGGTTTTCCCCACTTTCTTCAATTTAAATCTGAATTTGGTGTAAAGAGTTCATGATCTGAGCCATAGTCACCCTCCGGTCTTGTTTTTCCTGACTGTATAGAGCTTCTCCATCTTTGGTTGCAAAGGGTAGAATCAATCTTATTTCAGTGTTGACTGTCTGGTGATATCCATGTGTAAGGTTTTCTCTTGTGTTCTTGGAAAAGGGTGATTGCTATGACCAGTGCATTCTCTTGGCAGAACTCTATTATCATTCTCAATTTTTTCCCTAAACTTTTCAAGGTATGAATAAGATATTTTATGGCTTTGGGAGTGCTAAAATGACATGTATCTAAATTCATCTGCATACACACACACACACACACACACATATATATTATATAGTTACGAACTTTTGTGTTGGATAGTTCTGTACATTGGACACAGATTCATTTTCTTGACCGTCTCATGTTTCAGAATTGCTATCTAAGTTTGACAAAGTGTGACCAGCAGATTGTTTTACCCCAGGCAAATGTGACTAGTATTCTTGAGTTGGGTGAAAGCAGATGTTTTCAAAGATTTTCTCACATTTCTGATTTCGGTACTTGAGCCTGTTCTTTATGCTATGATTATGTCTCTGCACTCTATAATCATGCCTCATCAATTCACTCTGGTTCTGTGTATCCTTGGAGTGTTTCTTTTGTGAACCTCACTTGTTGTTGCCCTACTCCAGCTGGCTATGGGAGCCTGCTGAGATTCATTTTTCAGCAATTGTCATCTCAGTGCATTTAGATAACTATTATATGTATACATACTTTTGTTTCTTTTGTTTGAACTGAAATTTTTATAGTCAAAATTTGACATGAGTTGCAAGTAAAATCTCACTGAAATACAATGAAAGCCTTTACCTGGTAATCAGCATATCCTGACTTAGATTTTTTTTTGCTTTGCTACTTGTTAATCATAATGACTTCTCAAGGCCAGACATAGTTACCTTCTGTTTCTTTATCTGTGAAAAGAGAAAATCATGTTAAATGATTTTAAATCATGTTAAAATGAGTTTCTAGATAAGAAAGGCATTTTAGAAAATTCTATAGAATAAGAGAGGTATAGACAAGAACTCTTTGTTTTTGGAACTATATTATGTGTATAATGCAGAAAGTGAAGAGGAACTAAAGAACCTCTTTATGAAGGTGAAAAAGGAGAGTGAAAATGCTGGCTTAAAACTCAACATTGAAAAAAATGAAGATTATGGCATCTGGTCCTATCACTTTATGGCAAATAGATGGAAAAAAACATGGAAACAGTGTCACATTTTATTTTCTTTGGTTTCAAAATCACTGCAGATGGTGACTGCAGCCACAAAATTATAAGATGCTTGCTCCTTGGGAGAACAGCTATGACAACTCTAGACAGCATATTAAAAAGCAGAGACACCACTTTGCTAACAAAAGTCCAAAAATTCAAAACTATGACTTTTCCAGTAGTCATGTATGCATGTGAGAGTTGGACCATAAAGAAGACTGAGTACCAAAGAGTTGAAGCTTTCAAACTGTGGTGCTGGAGAAGACTCTTGCTAGTCCCTTGGACTGCAAGGAGATACAACCAGTCAGTCTCACAGAAAATCAACCCTAAATATTCATTGGGAGGGCTGAGGGTTGAAGCTAAAGCTCCAGTACTTTGGCCAACTGATCCGAATTACTCACTCATTGGAAAAGACCCCGATGCTAGGAAAGTTTGAATGCAGGAGGACAGCAAGGGAATGACAGAAGACTGATGGTTGGATGGCATCACTGACTCAATGGACATGAGTTTGAACAAACTCAGGGAGATAGTGCAGGACAGGGAAGACTGATGTGCTACAGTTCTTGGGGTTGTAAAGTGTCAGACATGACTTAGCGACTGAATAAAAACAACAAAACACACACACATATATACACACATATATGCAAATATATATATATATATATATAAAACTTGTTAGTCATATGTATTTTGATTTTTTGTCAACATGGCAAATGGACGAATAATCATTTCCTTGTTCATGATTATATAATCAGGGCATATTTTAGCAGGGATACATCATCTGCTGCACAAGCATCACTCATATGACTGGCCATTGGAGCTGGTCACTGGAGGCATCTCAGCTGAAGTTACTTGCTAAAAGTTGGGGTTCTTCTCCATGTGGATCTCTCCACAAGATCTACCTTAAAACTGCATTCCAAGAATGAGTATTTTTGACAAGGGTGAAAGCAGAAGCAAATCTCTCTAAGCCTGGCTTTTGAGTTTGAATCTTAGTCACATCTGTAAAGTTATTGGGCCTTAATCTCTTCACCTACAGAATGGCACTAGTAAGCTTATATCATAGAGATGACACACAGGGTAATATATGTAAACTCATTAACTGAATTTGGATATTAGGTAAACAGCATGACTTCGACCATATTCTAGTGGAGAAATTCAGTCATGAGTGTATGGTGACAGTGACAGTGACTGGGCACCACCTCTCAAAGGGAAGAGTACAAAGATGTTATGTCATCATCACTACCACAGTGAGAGCAAGGCAGCAGGGCTAAAGAAATGACAGAGATCAAAATATGGAAAATTTATAAACCATCCTTAATGCTTCACTTTCATCTTGAAGCTCAAAGAGTGTCATTTTAAACAGTGGAGAGACAGGCACATATTTGGTTTGTAATTTGATTATTTTGACAGCATTGTGGGCATGGGTTTGAGCAGGGTGCAACTGGAGTAAAGCAACCAGATTTAAACTGATGCAATTTTTTAGATGTCTGGGCATAAAAATTATTCTGAGAGAACAGTTACAGAAAAGAAAGTGACAGAATGGAGATAGAGATTCAGATACTGGAGATTGAGGCTGGAGATGAAGGGAGTTGCTTTTGGATAACTCTATGGAAGGCAGCCTGAACATGCCTGGTGGTGAGGGAGAAGGGGGAACTGTGGGAAGATGATGTATTTAATTTGGGACATTTGAGTTTAAAGGTGAGAGATTGCAGAGATAGTGGTACTATTTTGAGCTCAAACTTGTTGAATTTTTTGCTTTGTAGGCAGATGGTACAGAAAGAAAATATAACCACAAAAAATAGTCTAATATTTGTGGCACAATAAAAGAAGCTTCACATGTCTAGAGGAGAACAGCTAAAAGACACCTAAGTATTAGAATTAAGAGAAAATACAGTGCTTTCTCTATTTTTTTAGATATTAATTGCTAATTAGCAATTCATAAATTGATATTAACCTATTCATAGAATGTGAATGTATATTCTTGCAAAGAGGTCTAGTTTAAAGTTTCTGTGGAGATTGGTGCCATTTTTTGAGTTTATTTACCCTTTATTGATTTGTACATCGTATAGAAAAGAGATGTCAAGATCCTTGTCCTGCTCTGTCCTCCACAGTATCCATGAGTAGTTTTCTGCTTCTTCAATAATTGAAACAAAAGAATTGCTATTGAACCTCTTTTCTCCTTGATCCATACTCAGCCACTCCCCAGTAAGGTAGTGGCCTTTTAAAGAAAAACTCATGCAAATCTGACACATGAGTTGGTAAATCAATGTATGCTATCTTTCAAATCTCTTAATCAACCAAGTATAGAATACTTACATTATAGAATACATCTCTTCCATATCCATTTTATACTGCAAGTATTCTAGCCAAAACCCAGCTGTTTTTACTCTAAAATAATGCACATGTGCTCAGTCGCTTCAGCTGTGTCTGACTCTTTGTGACCCCATGGACTGTAGCCCTCCAGGCTCCTCTGTCCATGGGGATTCTCCAGGCAAGAATACTGGAGTGGGTTGCCATTTCCTCCTCCAGGGAATCTTCCAGATCCAGGGATCAAACCGGTGTCTCTTATGTCTCCTGCATGGGCAAGCAGGTTCTTTACCACCAGTGCCCCAAATAATGTGTATATCCTATCATTGTTTCATGCATACATTAATGAATTATATCAATATAACTTCTGTTAAATATAAGATCATTCTGCACTGCTTTCCTCTGGCTCCATGTTGCCATTCTTATTTAATCCCACTCAGGGAAAATAAACTGTTTAGACTGTTTTGAACACAATCCTAATTCATATAACCAAAATGCTACTGCTATTGTATTAATTTTATTTTTTTCAAGGTTTATTGAGATAAATTCACATATAAAGTTGTGTAAGTTTAAAGTATAATATTCAATGATTTGATAAACACATACTGTGAAAGTATTGCCACAGTGAGGGTAGTCAATACATCAATTATCTCACAGTTACCTTTTTTTTCTATGTAAGAATGTTAATATCTACTATCTTAATGATTTGCAAGTACAAAATCTAATACTGTTAACTGTAGTCACTATGCCTTACGTTCCATCCCCAGAACTTACTAATCTCATCACTTAAGTTGGTTCCCCTTGACCACCTTCACTCCTCTCTTGGCAATAGAAATTTGCTCTCTGTTTCTATGAATTTGGGTTGTATAGATTACAGGAATAATTGAGGTCAAACAATATTTGTTTTTCTCATATTTATTTCAGTTTGAATAATGCCCTCAACATTCATCCATATTGTTGCAAATGATAGCATTTTCTTATTTTTTATGGCTAAACAACACATATTTGCAAAGTTTTCAGTCTTTCTCCATTGACAATGATGTTAGCTATGGGCTATTTATAGATGGATTCCATTATGTTGAGGTAGTTTTCTTCTATCACTAGTTCATTAAGTATTTTTATCATGAAAATGTCTTGAATCTTGTCAAATGTTTTTTTCTTCATCAATTGATACAATTATTTTTTTATCCATTCCATTATGTGCTATATTACATCGGTTGATTTTCATTTTTTTTTAAATTTTTATTTTTTGTTTAATGCTTATTCCATTTCACAGCACTGCATTGGTTCTGCCATACATTGACATGAGTCAGCCACAGGTGTGGACGATCTCCCCATGTTAAAGCCCCCTCCCACCTCCCTTCCCTGCCCATCCCCCCGGTTCATCCCATACACCGGCCCCAAGCATCCTGTATCCTTTTTATTTCATATATTGAACTGTAATTGAATTCCAGGAATAAATCTCACTTTGTCATGTAATATAAACCTTTTAATGTGCTGCTGAATTCAGTTTGCAAGTGGATTGTTGAGATTTTTACACGAATAATAATAAGAAAGATAGGTCTATAGTTTTCCTGTATTGTCTTTGTCTGGCATGGGCATCAAAGTAATGATGTCCTCATAAAATGAGGACTTATTTCTTCCTCTTTAATTTTTTGGAAGTTTTAAGAGTATTGGTGCTAATTCTTGTTCAGATTTTTGCTAAATCTGTTTAGTGAAGCCATGTGAACCTAGGCTTTGTTGGGTTGCAGGGCGACAGGGGATTTGATTATTGATCGAAATTACTTGCCAGTTACTGGTTTATTGAGATTTTTGTATTTCTTCATAATTCAGTCTGGATAAGTGGATGCTTTTAGGAATTTATACACTTCTTTTAGGATATCAAAATTGTTGGTATACAATTGTTTATAACACTGTCTTATAATTCATTTATTTTCTTGTGTCATAGGTAGTAATAT
>SJYC01115321.1:0-14832 GCA_006408675.1 Madoqua kirkii | reverse complement strand
ATCACTTATATTTTAGACACCAAAGTTTTAATAACACAGCTTAATATACCTATCCATTTATTAAATTTACTATAAAACTTTATATTTTCATTTAGTTTCATGTTCTAGCTTCATGCCATCTAGCATCCTTTGGTTCCCTTTTGTGTTTCATATGGAGTTGGCCTTGTGTTAATAAACTCCCTAAGTTTTTGTTTATCTAGGAATATTTTAATTTCTTTTTCACTTTTGAAGGATTTTTTTTCCTTGAATTTAATGTTCTTTGTTTACAATTTTAGTCTTTAAGCATCTAAGTGTGTTATCCCAATCTATACTGGCCTGTAAAGTTTATTCTGAGAAATCTGCTGACAATCTTATAAAAGTTCTTTTATGTGATGAGTCACTTATCTCTTGCTGCTTTCAAGATTCTTTGTGACTTCTGGTAGTTTATTAGAATGAATGTGTAACTATGCAGTTCTATTTGAATTTGCCAAGTGAGTCTTTGAGGTTTACAAAATTATATGTCAGTTTATTTCATCAGATGTGGGAAGTTTTCAGCCATTATTATCTTGAAATAAGCTTTCTGTCCCTTTTTGTCTCTCCTTCTGGAATTTCTGTAATGTGTATTTCAGTCCATTGGATCAGTTCAGTTCAGTCCCTCAGTTCGTGTACGACTCTTTGAGACCCTATAGACTGCAGTGCTCAGGCCACCCTGTCCATCACGAACTCCTGGAATTTACTCAAAGCTCATATCCTTTGAGTCGGTGATGCTATCCAACCGTCTCTGCCTCTGTTGTCCCCTTCTCTTCTCATCTTCAGTCTTCCCCAGCATCAGGGGCTTTTCAAATGAGTCAGCTCTTCACATCATGGGGCCACAGTATTGGAGTTTCAGCTTCATTATTAGTCCTTCCAATGAATATTCAAGACTGATTTCCTTTAAGATGGATTGGTTGGATCTCCTTGCTGGCAACGGGACCCTCAAAAGTCTTCTCCAAAACCACAGTTCAAAAGCATCAATCCTTCGGCACTCAGCTTTCTTTATAGTCCAAATCTCACATTCATACATGACTACCCAAAAAACCATAGCCTTGACTAGACAGATTTTTGTTGGCAAAGTAATGTGCCTGCTTTTCAATATGCTGTCTAGGTTGGTCATAGCTTTTCTTCCAAGGAGCAAGAATCTTTTAATTTCATGGCTAGAGTCACCGTCTGCAGTGATTTTGGAGCCCCCAAAATGAAGTCTGTTCTGTTTCCACTGTTTCCCCTTCTATTTCCCATGAAGTGATGGGACCAGATGCCACTATCTTTGTTTCCTGAATGTTGAGTTTTAAGCCAGCTTTTTCACTCTCCACTTTCACGTTCATCAAGAGGCTCTTTAGTTCTTCTTCACTTTCTTCACTTCTTCATCACCCCATAAGGGTGATGGCATCTGCATATCTCAGGTTATTGATATTTTTCCCAGCATTCTTGATTCCAGCTTGTGCTTCTTCCAGCCCAGCGTTTCTCATGATGTACTCTGCATATAAGTTAAATAAGCAGGGTGACAATATACAGCCTTGACATACTCCTTTCTCTACTTGGAACCTGTCTGTTATTCCACGTCCAGTTCTAACTGTTGCTTCTTGACCTGCATACAGATTTCTCAAGAGGCAGGTCAGATGGTCTGGTCTTCCCATCTCTTTGAGGATTTCCCACAGTTTATTGTGATCCACATAGTCAAAGGCTTTGGCATAGTCAATAAAGCAGAAGTAGATATTTTTCTGGAACTGTCTTGCTTTTTCAATGATCCAACGGAGATTGGCAATTTGATCTCTGGTTTCTCTGCCTTTTCTAAATCCAGATAGAACATCTTGAAGTTCACGGTTCACATACTGTTGAAGCCTGGCTTGGAGAATTTTAACCATTACTTTACTTGTGTGTGAAATGAGTGCAATTGTGCAGTAGTTTGAGCATTCTTCGCCATTGCCTTTCTTTGAGATTGTAATGAAAACTGACCTTTTCCAGTTCTGTGGCCACTGTTGAGTCTTCCAAATTTGCTGGCATATTGAGTGCAGCACTTTCACAGCATCATTTTTAGGATTTGAAATAGCTCAACTGAAATTTCGTCACCTCCACTAGCTTTGTTTGGAGTGATGCTTCCTAAGACTTCACATTTCAGGATGTCTGGTTCTAGGTGGGTGATCACACTATTATGATTATCTAGGTCGTGAATATCTCTTTTGTATAGTTCTTCTCTATATTCTTGCCACCTCTTCTTAATATGCTCTGCTTCTCTTAGGTCCATGCCATTTCTGTCCTTTATTGTGCCCGTCTTTGCATGGAATGTTCCCTTGATATCTCCCATTTTCTTGAAAAAATATCTAGTCTTTCCCATTCTATTATTTCCCTCTATTTCTTTGCATTGAGCACTGAGGAAGGCTTTCTTATCTCTCCTTGCTATTCTTTGGAACTGTGCATTCAAATGAGTATATCTTTCCTTTTCTCCTTTGCCTTTTGCTTCTCTTCTATTCACAGCTATTTGTAAGGTCTCCTTAGGCAACCATTTTGCCTTTTGCATTTCTTTTCCTTGGGATGGTCTTGATCACTGCCTCCTGTACAAAGTCACAAACCTTCATCCCCAGTTCTACAGACAATCTATCAGATCTAATCCCTTAAATCTACTTGTCACTTCCACTGTATAATCATAAGGGATTTGTTTTTGGTCATACCTAAATGGTCTAGTGGTTTTCTCTACTTTCTTCAATTTAATTCTGAATTTGCAATAAGGAGTTCATGGTCTACCATAGTTATCTCCCAGTCTTGTTTTTGCTGACTGTATAGAATTTCTCCCTCTCTGGCTGAGGAAAATATAATCAATCTGATTTCAGTATTGACCATCTGGTGATGTCCATGTGTACAGTCTTCTCCTGTGTTGGAAGAGGGTGTTTGCTATGGCTCATGCGTTCTCCTGGCAAAACCCTATTACCCTTTGTCCTGCTTCATTCTGTACTCCAAGGCCAAATTTGCTGTCCAAATTTGTTATCCAGATATCTCTGACTTATCACTTTTGCATTCCATTCCCCTATTATGAAAATGACATTTTTGGGGGGCTCTTAGTTCTAGAAGGTCTTGTAAGTCTTCACAGAACCATTCAACTTCAACTTTTTCAGCACTATTGGTCAGGGCATAGACTTGGATTATTGTAATACTGAATTTTTTCCCTTGGAAATGAACAGAGATCATTCTGTCATTTTTGAGATTGCATCCAAGTACTGCATTTCAGGCTCTTTTGTTGACTATGATGGCTACTCCATTTCTTCTAAGGGATTCTGGCCCACAGTAGTAGATATAAAGGTCATCTGAATTAAATTCATACAGTAGTCGATATAATGGTCATCTGAGTTAAATTCACCCATTCCAGTCCATTTTAGTTTGCTGATTCCTAAAATGTCAATGTTCACATCAACATTTGAAAGGCAAAATGGTTATCTGAGGAGGCCTTACAAATAGCTATGAAAAGAAGATAAGCAAAAGTCAAAAGACAAAAGGAAAGATATACCCTTTTGATTGCAGAGTGCACTTGATGGTACTCTATAAATCTCTTAGATTTTATTCATATTTCTTAATTATATTTTTTTCTCTTCTGATTTAATGACTTCAATTAACTTGTGTTCAAGCTTGATCATTCTTTATTTTGCCTGAAAAAGTCTGCTACTGAAATCTTTCAGGGAATTATTTTTTTTTCAACTCCAGAATTTCTATTTGGTTTTTTTTTGAATTTCTTTTTTAAAACCCTCCTCTGATTCCTTTTATATTCATTGACTTTATGAAGAGAAAAACATTTGCTAGTTAGCCTGGCTAAAGGTTTTGCACATGTGCTAAGTTGATTTAGTCATGTCTAACTTTTTGTGACTCTATGGATTGTACCCTCTCAGGCTCTTCTGTAGAGTAAGAAATTGTAATATCTACTATTTAACAATTTGCAAGTATAAAATATTACAATTAATTTAATATTGTAAAGTATAGTCAATACATCTTACATTTCACCCCCAAAACTTATTCATCTTGCCTGGGGATTCTCCAGCCAAGAATACTGGAGTGGGAAACAATGCCTTCCTCCAAGGGATGTTCTCAACCCAGGGGTTGAACCCACATCTTTTATGTCTCCTGCATTGGCAGGTGGGTTCTTTACCACTAGAGCCACCTAGGAAGCCCAGCTGAAAGTATTAGGACTTCTAAAACCTTTTCTTGCTGCTTGCTCCCCTTGTAATCTGCCTGTGGAACTACAGCTCTAACACGCAATAAAGCTTGCTTATTGTTAGTGGCTTCAAAACTCTACCACAGCTCCATAAGTGGTCCAAGAAATGTAAGATAAAAACCATTCCACCAGGCAACTTTCTAACAAGCTAGAATGTTGGATGTACTCTTGTTTCCATCCAATGGGACAGTCCAAATATGGTAGGTTTCTTCTGGTCGTATGCATAATACTGTGTATGTAGACAGGCACAAATATGTATTTAACATTTGAGGATTTTCAAATTCTTTTTGCTGGAATTTCTTTTTGATTTTATGTAAATGTAAATTTTATAGCTTGTCAACTAGAGTTCTGGTCTGTATACTATTAACTCAATGTTAACTTAATGTCTTCATGGGGAAAGAAACTCTGTAGCATTCTATTCTGCTATCTTCATGACATCTCTCTTCAATCACCATCGTTTGATTTCCTGGACTACAGCCACAATTTCCTATATTGTATATTTTCCTTCCCAGATTATTTTCTAGTGTTGGAGTAACTCTGAATTTACTTTCTAAGAATAGATATAGGGTAGAGTGAGGAGTCTCTTGATGAAAGTGAAAGGGGAGAGTGAAAAAGTTGGCTTAAAGCTCAACATTCAGAAAACGAAGATCATGGAATCTGGTACCATTACTCCATGGGAAATAGATGGAGAAACAGTGGAAACAGGATCAGACTTTATTTTTTTGAGCTCCAAAATCTCTGCAGATGGTGACTGCAGCCATGAAATTAAAAGACGCTTACTCCTTGGAAGAAAAGTTATGACCAACCTAGATAGCATATTCAAAAGCAGAGACATTACTTTGCTGACTAAGGTCCGTCTAGTCAAGGCTATGGTTTTTCCTGTGGTCATGTATGGATGTGAGAGTTGGACTGTGAAGAAGGCTGAGCGCTGAAGAATTGATGTTTTGAGCTGTGGTGTTGGAGAAGACTCTTGAGAGTCCCTTGGACTGCAAGGAGATCCAACTAGTCTATTCTGAAGGAGATCAACCCTGGGATTTCTTTGGAAGGAATGATGCTAAAGCTGAAGCTCCAGTACTTTGGCCACCTCATGCGAAGAGTTGACTCATTGGAAAAGACTTTGATGCTGGGAGGGATTTGGGGCAGGAGGAGAAGGGGACGACAGAGGATGAGATGGCTGGATGGCATCACTGACTTGATGGACGCGAGTCTGAGTGAACTCTGGGAGTTGGTGATAGACAGGGAGGCCTGGCGTGCTACGATTCATAGGATCGCAAAGAGTCGGACATGACTGAGTGACTGAACTGAACTGAACTGAGGAGTATATATGTGAAAGAGAGATGAGATTGATTATTCAGCCTCAGATTTTCAACTAATATTCAAATTTAAATTTCCATCTCCTTGTTTCCTGTCTTTTTGTAGTCCCACGCATTTCAGGTATTCTTTAGCTTTCCAGGGATAAAGGCTCAAATTTTCTGAGATCTCTCCATCAGTAACTGCTTCTTCTTTTACTTTCTACCTTCCAAAATGTTAATGAAATGAGGTGCAATGATGTTCACACTTTGGTGAATTTTCTCATACATTTTGTTTTATTAATCTTACATTAATGGGGTTTGGGAAGGACATTCCATCAAGTGCTATTCAGTTTACCAACTTGTCCTTGTCCTCTATTTTTCCTTTGTGGACTTTTTGTCTGTTATACAAATTGCTCAGTTCATCAAATATTTATTAAGCAAGGTTAGCTTGTTGCATGCTTCATAATATAAAATCAAAGGTATTTTCAAATATGAGAATTTGAGTACAAAGATTATGTTAGAAAACATTATCTTTGTTAAAAGAGATTTGATAACTTTGTAGTTTAATAAAAGAGATGCATAAATAGGTACTGTCATTCAACATAGTACTAATATGAACTGTAATTTGGGGTATGTCATATGTGTTAAGCATTGAAAGTATACTATGTTAAGCCTCAGTATGCTGATAGGTAGCCACATACTTCTTGAATGCATATGCATAGGAAGACCTATAATCAATTTTATAATCAATTTTAAGAGATTCACTGAACCCTTGAAACCAATCTATGGGCTTCAATATTTCCCAGATTAAATGTGCTTAATATATTTTCCATTCATTTGTTTACTAGAAAATATTTCTTGACTACCTACAACAAGCCAGCCATTATTCCAATATGGAAGAGATACAGCAGTCAATGAAACAAAAATATCTATTTTGTTCAAATTTATAGTTTAGAGTATATAGATGGTATATTAGAAGGTATATGGAGGAAAATAAACAAAGGAAGGAGCTTGAGATACTAGCGGGGCAAACAATTTTAAATAAATAGAGAGAAAACAAGACTGAAAATGAGGTGAACAAAAGTGTGAGCAAAACAAGGAGCCAGGCTTCAGGCAACTAGAGAAAAATGTACAAAGTGATGGAGCAGCAGTGACATAATTTTGAGAAAAGAGAATGCCTGGCACATTTGAGAAACAGCAAGGAGGCCAGTGTGTCTAGTGTGGAGTAAGACC
Source organism: Madoqua kirkii (assembly GCA_006408675.1). Classification (NCBI taxonomy): domain Eukaryota; kingdom Metazoa; phylum Chordata; class Mammalia; order Artiodactyla; family Bovidae; genus Madoqua; species Madoqua kirkii. Next base: position 8,094 of record SJYC01115321.1, on the reverse strand, counting down.
ATGAGATAGTGAGCTATGTGATGTTAGAAAGTTAGAATAGACACATGGGTCTATTTGGCAGAGATTTACACTTAAGCATTAATGAAAAGGGTTTAAATAGATGCAAAAGATTACTGACATCATTAACTCTTTGAGAAAGTAAGATTTAAACATATGAATGCCTGAAAAACATTAGCTAGGCAATCACTTCAACTCAGTCTCTCAGTTGTGTCCGACTCTTTGTGACACCATGGACCACAGCACGCCAGGCCTCCCTGTCCATCATGAACTCTCAGAGCTTACTCCAACTCATGTCCATTGAGTCAGTGGTGCTATCCAGCCATCTTATCCTCTGTCATTCCCTTCTCCTCTCACTTTCAATATTTCCCAGCATCAGGGTCTTTTCAAATGAGTCAGCTCTTTGCATAAGGTGGTCACAGTATTGGACTTTCAACTTCAACATCAGTCCTTTCAATGAATATTCAGTACTGATTCCCTTTAGGATGGACTCGTTGGATCTCCTTGCAGTCCAAGTGATTCTCAAGAGTCTTCTCCAACACCACAGTTCAAGAGCATCAATTCTTCGGTGCTCAGCTTTCTTTATAGTTCAACTCTCAAATTGATACATGACTACTTGAAAAACCGTAGCCTTGACTAGATGTACCTTTGTTGGCAAAATAATGTTTCTGCTTTTGAATATGCTGTCTAGGTTGGTGATACTCCTTTTCTTCCAAGGAGTAAAAATCTTTTTATTTCATGGCTAGAGTCACCATCTGCAGTGATTTTCGAGACTAAAAAAACTAAATTCTGCCACTGTTTCTCCATCTTTTTGCCATGAAGTGATGGGACAAGATGCCATGATTTTTGTTTTCTGAATGTTGAGCTTTAAGCCAACTTTTTCACTCTCTTCTTTCACTTTCATCAAGAGGCTCTTTAGTTCTTCTCCACTTTTTGCCATAAGGGTGGTGGCATCTGCATATCGGAGATTATTGATATTTCTCCTGGAAATTTTCGTTACAACTTATGCTTCATCTAGGCCAGCATTTCTCCTGATGTACTCTGCATATAAGTTAAATAATAGGGTGACAGTATAGAGTCTTTACGTACTCCTTTCCTTATTTGGAACCAGTCTGTTTTTCCATGTCCAGTTCTAACTGTTGCTTCCTGACCTGCATACCAGTTTCTCAAGAGGAAGGTCAGGTGGTCTGGTATTCCCATCTTTTTCAGGATTTCCACAGTTTATTGTGATCCACACAGTCAAAGGCTTTGGCATAGTCAATAAGGCAGAAATAGATGTTTATTTCTGGAATTCTCTTGCTTTTTTGATGATCCAGCAGATGTTGGCAATTTGATCTCTGGTTCCTCTGCCTTTTCTAAACTCAGCTTGAACATCTGGTAGTTCATGGTTCATATACTATTGAAGCCTGGCTTGGGGAATTTTGAACATTACTTTGCTAGTATGTGAGATGAGTGCAACTGTGCAGTACTTGGAGCATTCTTTGGCATTGCCTTTCTTAGGGATTGAAATGAAAACTGACCTTTTCCAGTTCTGTGGCCACTGCTGGGTTTTCCACATTTGCTGGTATATTGAGTACAGCACTTTCACAGCATCATCTTCTGGATTTGAAATAGCTCAACTGGAATTTCATCACCTCCACTAGCTTTGTTTGTAGTGATGTTTTTTAAGGCCCACTTGACTTCACAGTCCAGGATGTCTGGCTCTAGGTGAATGATCACACCATCATGATTATCTGGGTCATGAAGATATTTTTCATATAGTCATTCTGTGTGTCCTTGTCACCTGTTCTTAATATCTTCAGCTTCTTCTAAGTCTATATCATTTCTGTCCTTTATCAAGCCCATCTTTGAATGAACTGTTTCTTTGGTATCTCTGATTTTCTTGAAGAGACCTCTAGTCTCTTCCATTCTGCTGTTTTCCTCTATTTCTTTACACTGATCACTGAAGAAGGCTTTCTTGTCTCTCCTTGCTATTCTTTGAAATTCTGTATTCAAATGGCTATATCTTTCCTTTTCCCTTTTGCTTTTGTCTTCTCTTCTTTTCTTAGCTATTTGTAAGGTCTCCTCAGACAGTCATTTTGCTTCTTTTGCATTCGTTTTTCTTGGGGATGGTCTTGCCCTCTGTCCATAGTTCATCAGGCATCTGCCTGTCAGATCAAGTCTGTTAAATCTATTTTTCACTTCAACTGTATAATCATTAGGGATTTGATTTAGGCAAGTAGCTAGGCAATGGAGAGGGTAAAATCACCCCAGGTAGATGGAAGACCATAGATGAAAACTAAAATTTTCCCTTTAAAGGAAGGATCATTTCTTGTTATTTCTCTCCACTTCAGTTCAGCAGGGTGAAGTATGTGATAAGATATGAAGGCCTTTCAGCATTGTTTTTTTTTCCCCCTGTTGCTCCTTGGGTTAGCAATCCAGCATTAATTTCCTAATGACAGCATTAAGACAAACTTCTAATTAAATGGAGAGTGCTTTTAAAAGTAGAATTAGGCAAACATTCTAAAATCCTAGGCATTATTACTTGGATCGACACAAAACAGAGATTTTTTTTTTCAATAAAATTTTGGCAAGCCCCAAAATATGACTAATTCCAAACTTCTAACAGTCAAAGCAGCATGAGGACTTCTAATGACTAAGCTGTAAGCTGCATATAGAACATCCACATATAGGCCAATACACAGACATGTCTTTTCTATTTTGTTCTGTTTTTAATTTTCAAAAGTTTTAGTTTGCAGTATTAGTGGTTTCAAACTGAAAACAACAGCAACAAAAACTAATAATTTAATGATGAAATATTTTTTCCTTTCTATATCATTTCTGTCCTTTATCAAGCCCATCTTTGAATGAACTGTTTCTTTGGTATCTCTGATTTTCTTGAAGAGACCTCTAGTCTCTTCCATTCTGCTGTTTTCCTCTATTTCTTTACACTGATCACTGAAGAAGGCTTTCTTGTCTCTCCTTGCTATTCTTTGAAATTCTGTATTCAAATGGCTATATCTTTCCTTTTCCCTTTTGCTTTTGTCTTCTCTTCTTTTCTTAGCTATTTGTAAGGTCTCCTCAGACAGTCATTTTGCTTCTTTTGCATTCGTTTTTCTTGGGGATGGTCTTGCCCTCTGTCCATAGTTCATCAGGCATCTGCCTGTCAGATCAAGTCTGTTAAATCTATTTTTCACTTCAACTGTATAATCATTAGGGATTTGATTTAGGCAAGTAGCTAGGCAATGGAGAGGGTAAAATCACCCCAGGTAGATGGAAGACCATAGATGAAAACTAAAATTTTCCCTTTAAAGGAAGGATCATTTCTTGTTATTTCTCTCCACTTCAGTTCAGCAGGGTGAAGTATGTGATAAGATATGAAGGCCTTTCAGCATTGTTTTTTTTTCCCCCTGTTGCTCCTTGGGTTAGCAATCCAGCATTAATTTCCTAATGACAGCATTAAGACAAACTTCTAATTAAATGGAGAGTGCTTTTAAAAGTAGAATTAGGCAAACATTCTAAAATCCTAGGCATTATTACTTGGATCGACACAAAACAGAGATTTTTTTTTTCAATAAAATTTTGGCAAGCCCCAAAATATGACTAATTCCAAACTTCTAACAGTCAAAGCAGCATGAGGACTTCTAATGACTAAGCTGTAAGCTGCATATAGAACATCCACATATAGGCCAATACACAGACATGTCTTTTCTATTTTGTTCTGTTTTTAATTTTCAAAAGTTTTAGTTTGCAGTATTAGTGGTTTCAAACTGAAAACAACAGCAACAAAAACTAATAATTTAATGTGAAATATTTTTTCCTTTTCAAATAAACTGCCTAAAGCTTCAAAAATAACTGTTGAATGGATTTAAAATAATCTGTTTCAAAACTTTAGAGGAACTTCCAGTATAGTCACATGCTAATAGTCTAATTCTAATAAAAGCATTTTTTGTTTCCTAAGTATCAATACTCTACATTTTAGAAAGGTCTTTTATATACACTTAGTGGCATGGATGCATCAGTATTTCATGGAAGCTGATTTTAAGTCAGTATAAAATCACACAGAGATGAAACAAATCCAAAATGAGTCTGCTGAGCAGATTAAATTCCACTAAGGATGGAAAATGCCATAAGTTCATACTGAATATTAATTTGTACTTCATTCTTTGATTTTCATGTTTACTGAAAAGTCTGTGACTTAGATGTACATAAGTATTTTCTTTACTACTTAGAGCAAGAATATTGCAGTAAATTCCCAATTATGTTGTTTGTACTGAAGAAGGAAGTTTTGTTTTGGATTTTTGGATTTCGTTTGGTTGGTTTTTAAATATACTTTATTTTTTAGAGCAGTTTTAGTTTCACAGTAAAACTGAGCAGAAGATACAGAGATTTCCCATATACCCTCCTATCAGCCATGCATCCATAGAATCCCCTCGGATCAACATCCTTCACCAGAGTGCTTCATGAGTTACAATCCATGAACCTACACTGACACATCACTATCACTCAGAGATCATAGTTTATATTAAGGTTCATTCTTGTTTTGCATTCTGAGTTTGGACAAATGCACAGTAATATGGACCTACTATTACAGTGCTATATAGAGTAGATTCACTGCCCTAAAAACCCTGTGTGCCCTGCCTATCCAACCCTCCTTCCCTGCTAAATTCTAGCAACCACTGACCTTTTTCCTGTCTCCATACTGTTGCCTTTTTCCAGAATGTCATATGGTTGGAATCATATGGCATGTACTGAATTCTTTCACTTAATAATATGCATTTAAGTTTTTCCCATGTCTCATTCTGGCTTGATAGCTCATTTCTCTTCATGCTGCATAATATTCCGTTACTCGATGTAACTAAGCTTGTTTATTCACTCATGTAGTGAAGGACAACTGAGTTGCTTCCAAGTTCTGGAATTATCAATAAAGCTGACATAAACATCAGCGTGCAGATTTTTGTGTGGACATAAGTTTTCAATCCTTTAGGTAAATAGCAAGGCATGTGATTGGTGAATTGTATGAAAAGAGTATGTTTAGTTTTCTAAGAAATTGTGAGGCAGAAAGTTTTATTTTTCTTTTTTAAACTGAAAATGTTGTTAAGCTTCTTAAGATATATTTTTTAACCTTATGTTTTATTTAGATATATTAGAAGTAACAATGAAAAGTGTTTTACATGATGCTCATGTATGAAATAAAAATAAGCTTAAACTTAGGCAAATTTGTGTTACTTCATAACATTTCAGTAGTCACTAAATTTATATTTTATGTGTTATGTACATATATATATATACATGAACAATCTATATGTATATTTTCATATATGAGGTAATTTATATGTATATCTACAAACACACATCCATCATATATATATATTTGCTTTCTAGAATACCTAAGCAGCTATTAAGTTGTGAGGAGGGTAGATTCTAAAGTTGTGTGTGTACTCAGCCATGTCCCACCCTTTGTGACCCCATGAACTGTGGCTTGCCAGCCTCCCCTGTCCCTAGGGTTTCTCAGCCAAGAATACTGGAGTAGGTTGCCATTTACTCCTGTACCGGAGCTTCATGACCCAGGGACTGAACCCACAACTCCTGTGTCTCCTGCATTGCAGGTGTATTTTTTACTACTAAGCCATCATGGAAGCCCTAGATTCCAAAGCTACGAGTGCATAATTTTCATTGCATGCATTTCTTAGTATTTGAAATTTTTTTGTTCTTTTAGGAGGCCTGGTGTGCTGCTATTCATGGGGTTGCAAAGAGTCAGACACAACTGAGAGACTGAACTGAGCTGATTCTGAGAGACTTCACTTTCACTTTTCATTTTCATGCATTGGAGAAGGAAATGGCAACCCACTCCAGTGTTCTTGCCTGGAGAATCCTAGGGACGGGGGAGCCTGATGAGCTGTGGTCTCTGAGGTCGCACAGAGTTGGACACGACTGAAGGGACTTAGCAGCAGCAGCAGCATAGCCTGATACATATTTTACATATTACTTTGAAATATAATAATATAATACTTTTAAAGGAACTATCATTAATATATGCATACGTATATATTTTAAAAGCCAAAGACTGGTATATATTATGGGAGCCGAAGAGACCTTACCTAAATTCCTGGATGATCTTTTACAACAATCTCATATTTAACCTCACAAACAAGACAGAGAAGATTGACAGAGAGTCAATAACAGAGTAGAAATTAAGGTTTGCCTCTCCTTTCTCCATACTTTCTGAAGGCAATGAAACTTGGTTAGGGAAGCATTTCCCTTCCTTTTGCTCAGTGGCAGAATGTTGTAGTGAGGGAGTTTGGTATACCTATATGTCTTTCTGAAATCTATTCATTTACTAGCTGTGTGTCCTTTGGTACCTAATTACTCTCAGTATCAATTTCTTTACACATAAAGTCTAGATAAAAACAAACACTGCTGCTATAATTAAACAAAGTAATGTAGATAAAGCACCTGGAATGCAGTAGTATTTAATAAATGTATTTTATTCTGTATTAAATATAATAAAATATCATTTATGGCATTAGAACACCCTTAAAATAGATGTACTATGTCTTTTTGTCATCAGGACATCCTTGCCTCTAAAACTTCTATCTCTACATCTTTCTCTCTGATTTTTTTCTCCAGTAAAATAATACAGTGAGATTGTCATTTTTGAAGACTTGGTTTAGGCACACGCACACATGAAGTTATATGAAATTTCTTCTAGAGATTTAAGGGAAAGATACACTAGAAAGCAAGATATTGCCACAAGATGTCCTGAACCTGGCTCATTCTCTTTCTCTTCTTAGCCCTGGAATATGTGTAATCAGAGCAGTGTCTGTAGTTTGATTCATAAGATGAGACATCAGGATGACCTCATATTTACTTTAGCACCTTTTCTGGAAGGTCTGCTTGTTCTTTATTCTGTTGATGCATTTACCGCTTGCTGTATAACACTGCATATTTTAATGTCTATCCTGTGGCCTCGAGATTTTAGGAGTCACATCCCAAGTTCTATCACTTTGTTATTATATGAAAAATGCCTACATTTTGCTAGTATATGTGTGTGGATAAAACTGAAATTGACTAATAATTCTCAGACCAAATGCTGTGCACTCAGTCTTTGCATTGTTTCAGTAAAATTAAATTATTGTTAATAATTAAAAACATGGAGATTTCACATGAAAAATGAAGAAGCCACAACCACACAAAGCCAGAGGTGGCTGCCCTTCTGGAAAAAGCATATGCTGTGCTGTTCACTGTTACTCCACCTGGTCCTTTCATTCATTTATGCTACTTCCTGATGGGGCCAGGCATTTGAGTTTATGATCATTGACGTAGACAATTTAGTCAATTCTGTATAGAGAATATTTTGCTTAATTAGGTTTGTAAAATTGCTTAATGGTTTTTGAGATCTACATAAAAATACTCAGTACCCATAGAGTGAAGAAAAGTAGGTTCAGAAAGCTTAGTTTTCAAAGCCACGTGGTACTTTGGATAGTCCCTACATGGCTCATATTCACTTTAGCATATGGGGGTTCCCAAAGCCAAAGTAACTCCCAGCAACAAGATTGTGTAACTGCTGTGAGAGCATCATTTTCATTATCTCAATCTAGTATGGTTAATCATTGTTACAGTGTATTTATGAAGAGAGAGTTAAAGTTGCTTTGAATTGGTATAGCTAGGAAATAGAGAAAAGAGATTAGTAAAAAAGATTACTTAACTGATAAAGGAATTGAAGTATTGTCTTTATCCCATACATTTCCCCACTTTCAAGACTGTCTGTACTATTTAAATTGAAAAGAAGCTCTTTGAATGTACAATAGTTGCCTTTATATTAAACAAAAACAACCTCATTTTAAATTCCCTAATATTGATCTTTTTATTGTTATCCAGTTTTTATTTACTTTTAACTTTGAAAGTTTACTGATGGAGACCTTGGATTTGTCTTTTATGAAGCAGCAGGTACATTTTAGTTCTGACATTAGTAATCCATAAAAGATTATAAGTTAACTATAAATTATTAATTATAAATTAACTATAAGCTCCACAGTAGGCTTCATGATAAGCAACTAATCAGTCATTATTATTTTGTAAACTTTGTAGCCTGAAATTTGTGCTAATAAAATATGC
>SJYC01115320.1:0-13794 GCA_006408675.1 Madoqua kirkii | reverse complement strand
GCATATAGCAGGCTGCTATTTTCTGAAAGTAACAAGCGTAACGAAGCGGCAAGTGCTCAAATACTTGGTTCTACGATAGGAGAGCCAACGAAGACAGCACTAAGGTGAGTCTTGGTGCGAGATAACAGACCTCCCCTGTGCCTAGCAAGGCATAGGGGAGGTGGTTTATTATCGGGTATATAAAGATAAGGCTGACGAGGATTAGAGGAGTTGTATCTCTACTCGTCGGTTTTTTTGTCTGTTCGCCTCTGAGGTATTAGGCACAATCGGGTCGCGTTCGCCTCGTCCCTCTATCTCTATTCGCTCGGGGTTGATACCTCGCTCGACCATGACTTGCTTGATAGAGCGACAACGCCCCTCAGAGAGGATTTGGTTTGCCCTATCTGAACCTATGTTGTCGGTATGACCAATAATACGAATACGCTGCTGAGGTCTGCGCTTGAGCAAGGATATAACTCTTGTAGAGAGGGCTCGGAGGATTCGAGAATCTGGGTTTTGCCAGTAGCAAAATAGAGGTTGTGGAGCACGAAAGACTTGATCTCACGCGGGGACATGACCACTCCACCAAAAGGAAGGGAGGGGAAAATAGTGTCGTTGAAAGAGAAGTACTGAGGAGAAGAAGCAGAGATGGTGTAGAACGGCTCGCGGTCGTCTAACAAGGCGGCAATGACGGAATGGAGGGAGTCGGAGGTCGTTTGTAGCACCTTGCGTTGCTGCTGATTGCGAATGATGATGTTAGCAGTTACCGGTCGCCCAGTAAGTGAGTCGGTGACAGTAAAAGTCAGTCGCGTCTCGGGATAGAGCGAGAGGCGGATAGTATCCTCGTCAGCCCTATGGCGAAACAAAATAGTGTCGGAACGAAAATAGCCAGTCTTGCTAGCACATGCCCAGTATTGACCGAAAGGCAAACCCTTGGAAGCGCGTGCACGACGGTTGTCGGTAGGTTTGTTGATCAATGGTTTCTTGTTGGGACGCGCATTGATGTCTTGGACTTGCACATGCGTGGTTGGCAGGATGTCGCCTGTCTTTTGATTGTAGGTATAGACATAGAGCAAGGGTTTGCCCTCTTTGAGGCGTTTGCGTCGGGCTTGCGCATGCTGCTTGTCCTTCTTGCGCTGCGCAGCAGCCTTCTTTGCCTCACGCTGTTTGGCGGCTTTGCGCTTGGCAGCCTCGCGCTTACGCTGCGCAGGAGTAAGGGTGGAAGAAGCGGAGGTGTAGGCAACAGAACTAGCAGAAGATGCCCATAGAGAGGGTGTCGGCTGCGCAATAATAAGCAACACCATGAAAAATATGAGCGTTCTGGAGCGTTTCACAGAGGAAAATAGAATATCAGTAATATATTTGTACTAGTTTATTATAAAAACAGAGGAGGATAGTCTGTGTGACTATCCTCCTACTGTGGTCCCACTTGGGCTTGAACCAAGGACCCCCTGATTATGAGTCAGGTGCTACTGACCAACTGAGCTATGGGACCTCGCATTTAGTAGTCTTAGTACTAACAGTAAATGCTTGCTATTTATTGTTCCTAGCCTCGTAGTACATTTTGAGGCATTGGTCTTTTGTAATGCGCATTTCTTGCTCCGTCAATTCTGGTATAACAATTTTCGTGCTAAACAGAGGAGGATAGTCTGTGTGACTATCCTCCTACTGTGGTCCCACTTGGGCTTGAACCAAGGACCCCCTGATTATGAGTCAGGTGCTACTGACCAACTGAGCTATGGGACCTCGCATTTAGTAGTCTTAGTACTAACAGTAAATGCTTGCTATTTATTGTTCCTAGCCTCGTAGTACATTTTGAGGCATTGGTCTTTTGTAATGCGCATTTCTTGCTCCGTCAATTCTGGTATAACAATTTTCGTGCCAGGATTGATAGAATTAGGATTTGGCAGTGAATTTTTGTTCGCAATATATAGATATACCCAGCAGTGTGTGTTGTTGTAGTATTGTCTAGCCAGTTTGGATAGGGTCGTGGTCTTTTCTGCTGTGGCAGTCTCGTGCGGTCGGTTATCAAACTGATTGTACTTCTTTTCAGGGCGGGCACTCTCCGATAGTGGGATAGTCTTAGGCGCAGGTCTGTTCTCCTCCTCTATGGCTTTGTTTGCCTCCGTTGCAGACTCTGTCTCAAGCAGTTGCGAGTGCTTGTCGTCCAAGTCATTCTTCATGCGATCGAAGGTATCCTTGTCCACCAAACGGATGACGGCTCTACGATTAGGACCATAAGCACCACTGCTGCGTTTGCCTTGAATTTGCCCAAACCGACAGAGTAGAGATGATCTGCACTTATACCATGCTCCTCCTGCAACTCCTCAAGAACATTGTTTGCACGCTTATCACCCAGAGTATAGTTGAGTTTATTAGAGCCTGTATTATCACAATAGCCTGTCACGATGGCATAGAGGGCTGTGTCTTCTGCCAATCTGTCAGCCACCTGCTGTATAGTAATGAGCCCATCCTCCTTGATTGTCTGTTTGCCTTGCTCGAAATAGACATAGTATAGATTGCTCTCGTTCTCCTTGACTGTCTCGTGCGACTCGCGTATCTCTCTAACTATAATGCTATCGTGCCTAATAATAACGGTGTCGTGAACATAGACAGGCTCGCTCTTTGCGACAACATCGCCACCACCAAAACTACTAACATTGCGCACATGAGTATTCTTGACAGCAGCCAGTTTGATGCGCATACTGAGAGTGACATCTATTATTCCGTCGTTATTTTTAGAGGCCACAGCATTCATTCCAGAGTACCCACGACCATCTATATAATCGTTGATGAAGTAGTTGTATGTGCCTCTGATACCCAATGCGAGGGTGCGGTTGAGATTGAACTCCACACCCAAGCCAGCCTGCAGATAGAGTTGGCTATTATACTTATCCATGCTGCTATAAGGCATACCATCATCATCATACGAAGCAGTATTGCCCCTCTTCCAAGTAGGATTCTCGCTAGGGTCGTCGTGATACATACGGCGAGTCTTGTACCAAGCATAGCCCCCACCAACAATAGCATTGACGGACAGAATCTTCTTCTTTGCCTTAGGGAAAAAGAGCCCCATAAAGTCCATGGAGACATAAATCCCCGCCTTGTGCATATGGCCATTGAGCAAAGTGTCAGCGTTCAGCGGTGAAGGCTTACCAGTAACTGTGTACATGTCGTACATATAAGAAAGCCCAAGCCCCCAAACAGGATTGAAGGAATACTCCAAGTCAAGACCTGCGTTAGGGATAGCAATGTTGTGCTTCATCTCTGTATTGAAGTCACCATCGAAAGAGTTGAAACCAACATGCGGAGTCAAAGACCAATGCGCCAAGCGCTCTGCGACCTTGTCATTCTCGCTCACCTTGTAGGGGTGCGCCCCCTTAATCTCCTGCTGTGAATCCTGCGCCAAAAGCGCGACAGAGCAGAAAAGAAGTGCACAGATGAATAAGTGTTTTTTCATGATAAGCGAGATGATAATTGACTTTCGTTCGCAATTCGAGTGGCAAAGGTATTGCTTTTTTTTTGTTCAACCAAATATTTTAGCAAAAAAAAATGTTTTTTATCACAGGTATTGTATAGGTTTGATATTTTGCATATCTTTGCAAATGTGATTATAAGGGGGTTATCTTGGCAGTCCGGAGGTTGCGATGGGCAGCGTTAAAATAAGCAAAACACTTAAAAATACGGTTAGTATATGGACATTTTAGAAAAAATGGTTGCGCGTGCGAAGGCAAATCCGCAGCGCATTGTATTGCCAGAAGGTGATGAGCCTCGTACACTAGAGGCAGCAAACATTTTGTTGAAGGACAAGATTGCTAATCTGATTTTGATTGGCAATCCAGAGAAAATCAATGCTATGGCTGCTGAGAAAGGCTATGAATACATAAAAGAGGCGAAGATAGTGGATCCGTTACACGACGAAAAGATGCCTGAATATGCACACCTGTTGTACGAATTGCGTAAGGCAAAGGGTATGACGGAAGAAGAGGCTGCAAAGAAGGCGCAAAACCCATTGTATCTAGGCTGCCTAATGATAAAAGCAGGCGATGCTGATGGCGAGTTGGCTGGTGCACGCGGTACTACTGCTGATACTATCCGTCCAGCATTCCAGATATTGAAGACTAAGCCAGGCTGCTCTATTGTGAGCGGCGCGTTCTTGATGTTCACCCCTGCGACACAGTTGGGCGAGAATGGCTTTTTGGTGTTTGCAGATTGCGCTGTCAATCCAAATCCAGATGCTAAACAACTGGCAGAAATTGCTATTTCGACCGCGGAGACCGCTCGTAGTCTAGGCGGTTTTGAGCCGAGAGTGGCTATGTTGTCGTTCAGCACAAAAGGCAGTGCCAAACATGAGTTGGTGGACAAAGTGACAGAGGCTACGCGCTTGGCAAAAGAGATGGCTCCGGAACTAGACATAGATGGCGAGTTGCAAGCCGACGCGGCACTAGTGGAGAGCGTGGCAAAGACTAAGGCACCGAGTAGTGCAGTTGCAGGCAAAGCCAATGTGCTGGTATTCCCAGACTTGCAAGCAGGGAATATCGGGTATAAATTGGTGGAGCGTTTTAGCGGCGCAGACGCTGTTGGTCCAATATTGCAAGGAATTGCTGCCCCTGTGAATGACTTGAGTCGCGGCTGCAAGGTGCAAGATATAGTGCAAATGGTGGTTATTACTGCCAATCAGGCTATACACTAATAAAGCACTCGTAGAATACCATAGAGAAACTAATTAAACACAGAAAAGAATATGAAAATCTTGGTTTTGAACTGCGGCAGTAGCAGTATTAAGTATAACTCTTTGAGATGGAGAGTAAGTCAGTATTGGCACAGGGAGGCATTGAGAAGATTGGTTTGCCCGATTCGTTCCTGTTGGTCAAACTACCTAATGGCGAGAAGGTGAAGTTTGAAAAGCCAATGCCAGAGCACACAGTAGGTATTCAATTGATTTTGGAGAAATTGGTTGACCCCAAAGTGGGCTGTATAAAAGACTTGAATGAGATAAATGCCGTAGGTCACCGCGTGGTACATGGCGGCGAGAAATTCAACAAATCGGTGCTGATTACTCCAGAAGTGAAGGCAGAGATAGTGCAATGTGTAGAGTTGGCACCGCTACATAACCCTGCTAACCTAAAAGGTATAGAAGCGATAGAGAAGACTCTGCCAAGCGTGCCACAAGTGGCAGTATTTGACACCGCCTTCCATCAGACTATGCCTGAGTATGCATATATGTATGCATTGCCATATGAGTTGTACGAAAAATATGCTATTCGTCGCTATGGTTTCCACGGCACAAGTCACCGCTATGTGAGCGCGCGCGTGTGCGAATATTTAGGTGTGGATGCAAAAGACAAGAAGATTGTGACTGCCCATATCGGTGGCGGTGGCAGTTGTACGGCAGTACAAGACGGCAAGAGCGTAGATACAAGTATGGGGTTAACTCCTGTTGAGGGCTTGGTAATGGGCACTCGCGCCGGCGATTTGGATTTGGGTGCTGCGACATTCATCATGGACAAGGAAGGCTTGAACACCGCTGAATTCAACAATCTGGTCAATAAGAAATCGGGCTTGCTAGGCGTGAGTGGCGTATCGAGCGACTGCCGCGACATAGAAGCAGCCATTAAGGCAGGCAATCACCGCGCTGACTTGGCTCGGAAGATGTTCATATATCGCGTGAAGAAATATATTGGTGCTTATGCCGCAGCCATGAATGGCATTGACATACTAGTGTTCACGGCTGGCATTGGCGAGAATGATCCATATATACGCGCAGAGGTGATGAAGGGATTGTCGTTCCTCGGCATAGAGTTGGACGAGGAGGCAAATAACTGCCGAGGTGAAGAGCGAATCATCAGTACTCCTAATTCGAAAGTAACAGTATGCGTTATTCCAACGGATGAGGAACTGATGATAGCCAGCGACACACAGGCCTTGATATAATAATTGCTTTTTGCCCCTCCTTTTAGCGGAGGGGCAAAAAAGTGTTATAGAACCTTGAATTTAGCACACCGACATGTCAAAACACATTATTTATCAGTTGATACCTCGCTTGTTTGGCAATCATAATGAGACTCGCAAGCATGGTGGAAGTCGTTCAGAAAATGGTTGTGGCAAGTTTGCCGACATAAATGACCGCGCATTGAAATCGATTGTAGAACTGGGCATCACCCATGTATGGTACACAGGAGTCATTCGTCATGCCACAGCAGAGCGCAACACACCTGCTATAACGAAGGGATTGGCTGGCAGTCCGTATGCTATCACTGATTACTACGATGTGGACCCAGACCTAGCCACAAATGAGGGACATCGTATGCAAGAGTTTGAGGACTTGGTAAAACGGACGCATAAGGCGGGCCTAGATGTGTTGATAGATTTTGTCCCAAATCATGTCAGTCGCGAATATAAGAGCAAGTGCAAACCAGTTGGGGTGGAAGATCTGGGCGAAGGCGACCATCCAGAATGGGCTTTTTCGCCATTGAATAATTTTTACTACCTGCCCGGTGAGCGGTTGACGATGGATAGAGATATGGGCGGCTATGAGGAGTATCCTGCGAAAGTGACCGGGAATGATTGTTTCAGCAGTCACCCGAGTGTGAATGATTGGTATGAAACAGTCAAATTGAATTACGGTGTATATTATCAAGGAGGTGGCGAAAAGCAGTTTGAACCAATACCATCCACATGGCATAAGATGTTGGATATATTGCTTTTCTGGGCAAGTAAGGGCATAGATGGTTGGCGCGTAGATATGGCGGAAATGGTTCCTGTGGAGTTTTTTGCTTGGGCAATAGCGCAAGTAAAGGAGCGTTACCCCAATATGATATTCATAGGAGAATGCTACAACCCTAGCCGTTATGACGCATATTTAGCGGCTGGATTTGACTACTTGTACGACAAAGTGGGGATGTATGATTATCTGCGCGGCGTGACAAGCAAGAACTGGTCAGCAGACGGCATCACAGGACAGTGGATGCAGCATGGCGATGAGCGTTTGAAGCACATGTTATATTTCTTGGAGAATCATGATGAGCAGCGTATAGGTAGTGGATTCTTCTGCGGTGATGGTCGTTGCGCGGAGCCTGCAATGATAGTGGCAGCAACTTTGCATCAAGGACCTGTGATGGTATATATGGGGCAAGAGTTAGGAGAGCATGGCATGGATATGGAGGGCTTCTCTGGGATGGATGGGCGTACAACGATTTTTGATTATTGGGGAGTGAAGAGTTTGCAGGCTTGGGGAAATAAGGGAAAATATAATGGAGAAGGGCTGAGCGAGGAACAGAAGCGTTTGCGACTATTCTACAAAAAACTGCTGAATATGGCTCGTAGCAGCAAGGCAATAGGCGAAGGAGCGTTATATGATATAACCTATGCACAGGGCGAAGGCTTTAATAAGCATGAACAGTTTGCTTATTTGCGGCACTGGAAGAAGGAGACCATACTAGTAGTACTGAATTTCCACGACAGAGAACAAGAAATGAAGGTGCATATCCCCAATGATGCATTTGTATATTTGGGCATTGAAGAGCGCAAGGAGGTGCGTGCAAATGACTTGTTGCGCGATGAGAAGATGCGTATTCCACTGAATGCGAGTGAGCCTATTGCTTTGAATTTACCCGCTTGGACTGGGGTTGTACTCAAGATAAGTGATGGACTGTTTTCGAGCATAGGATGAGGTAATAAGGAATATATTTACACAAAGGAAGTTAGGAGATGCTGAATAAGTTTGCAGATATAATGCGTTTGGTGCGCTGGAGCAATTTGTTGTTTATGGTAATGCTACTGTGGGCGATGGAAAAATGGGTGGCAGTGCCCATATTAGACAAGGTGGCTTTTGGCGAGCAATTGACGCTATTGCATTTGGTGCTGCTGATGTGCGCTACGGTGTTCATCGCAGCAGGTGGGTATGTCATAAATGATTATTTTGACATAAAGATAGACCGCATCAATCGTCCAGACCGTGTGATAGTGAGTAGGGCTATTAGTAAATCGGACGCAATGCATTTGAGTGTTGCTCTGAGTGTTGCGGGAACCGTATGCGGCATAGGGCTAGCGATATTGCTACGCAGCATGACTTTAGGAATCATTTTCGCTGTAGTGCCAGGATTGTTGTGGTTTTATTCGAGTAGTTATAAGCGTCTGTTGCTTGTAGGGAACCTGACTATCGCTTTTTTGGCAGGATTGGTGCCTATGCTAATTGCAATGACGAATGTTGCTCAGTTGAAACTGCTATACGGAAGCATACTACCCTACACCTCTTTGGAACATGACTTATACCTATGGTTGGGCGGCTTTGGGGCTTTCGCCTTTCTGCTGACTTGGGTGCGTGAAATAGTGAAAGACATGCAAGACCAGATGGGGGACAGGGAATTGGAATGTCACACACTGCCGATTGTGTGGGGAGAGTGCTGGAGTAAGATTTTTGTGACCGCGCTGATGGTGCTGATTTTAGCACTGGCGATATGGCTATGGTGGAGTGTGCTGCCCTTTGAGAAAAGTTGGCAAAGCCTGAGTACTAGGTATATAGTACTGGGAGTGATAGTGCCTCTATTGGGAGCGTTGTGGTTGCTATGGTCTGCTAAGATATCTAGTGACTACAAGACATGTCAACAAGTGCTGAAACTAGCGATGTTGCTAGGCATGTTATATAGCATTTGCATAGTGAGAGGATTATAACGAAAAAAGTAGAAGCCTTATGTTAATCAAGATATTAAGTGCCACACCATATGGGATAGACGCAGTGCCTGTGACTGTTGAAGTACACGCCGTATCGGGCTTTGATTTTACTTTGGTTGGTTTGCCAGACAATGCAGTAAAGGAATCGCATGAACGCATCATGGCGGCATTGACGGTCAATGGTTTTGAGATACCGCGGCGCACCTTTACTATCAATATGGCTCCAGCAGATATTCGCAAGGAAGGGTCTGCCTTTGACTTGCCATTGGCTATTGGTATGTTGGCAGGTGGTGAGCAGGTGCGCACGGATATGCTTGAGCGTTATATGATAATGGGCGAGTTGTCACTAGATGGCGGTTTGCAGCCAATACGCGGCGCATTGCCTATTGCCTTGTGCGCTCGCGCGGAGGGACTAAAAGGCATCATCTTGCCAGAGGCGAATGCGGCAGAAGCGGCTGTGGTGGATGGGCTAGAGGTATATGGGATGGATAGTCTGTTGTCTGTGGTGCGCTTTTTGAATGGAGAGCAGAGATTCGAGCCTTTACATATAGATACTCAGTCGTTGATAGATGAGATGTCTTATAGCAATGATTTGGATTTCTCGGATGTGCGTGGTCAGTATAAGGTTCGTCGCGCAATGGAGGTTGCCGCAGCGGGCGGTCATAATATGCTGATGATAGGTCCTCCTGGCGCAGGAAAATCGATGATGGCTAAGCGTTTGCCCTCGATACTACCACCACTGAGCAAATCAGAGGCGCTAGAGACAACAAAGATACATTCAGTTGCGGGTCTGCTGAGTCAGCATTCGTTAGCACAACATGGCTCGCTGATAGTGCAGCGTCCATTTCGTGCACCACATCATACAATAACAGATGTAGCACTAGTGGGCGGAGGACAAAACCCTCACCCTGGTGAGATTAGCCTAGCACATAATGGAGTACTATTTTTAGACGAGTTGCCAGAGTATAAGCGCTCTGTTTTGGAGGTAATGCGTCAGCCGTTGGAGGATAGGAAAATCGTGGTTGCGAGGGCGAAGACTACCATAGAATATCCAGCATCATTCATGTTGGTGGCAGCAATGAATCCGTGTCCGTGTGGGCATTATGGAGAGAATAATCCTGCTCATCCGTGTACATGTACACCTGCTCAGATACATCGGTATATGAGTAAGATAAGTGGTCCATTGCTAGATAGGATTGACATACAATGTGAGATAGAGGCAGTGGGTTATGAGCAGTTGCGCGACACAGCGGATGGAGAGTCGTCGGCAGTCATGCGTGAACGAGTGCTGAGAGCGCGACAGATTCAACAAGAGCGTTTCAAAGAAAGCCCACTAGTGCATTGCAATGCCATGATGACACCAAAGATGATACGGGAATATTGCGTGATAGACGAAGCAACAGACCAATTATTGGCCTTTTCAATGAAGAAGATGGGGCTGAGTGCTAGGGCTTATGATAGGATATTGAAAGTGGCTCGCACCATTGCTGATTTGGAAGGCTCGGCTTCGATTAGCAAGGCGAATGTGCTGGAGGCAATTAGTTATCGCTCGATAGATAGGAATAGTTGGGCTGGCTGATAGCCTATGAGTAGATAAAAGAAGCGAGCGGACATCTAGGTGTCCGCTCGCTTGGTGTTATGCTTCTGTGAATTGGTCTTTGCCTACTCCGCATAGGGGGCAAGCCCAATCGTCAGGAAGATTCTCAAAAGATGTGCCTGCGGCTATACCATTATCTGGATCGCCAACTTCGGGGTCATACTCATACCCACAAACATCACAAACATACTTTGCCATAATAATAGTTGATTATGTTATTATTTATCTCTCCTTTCTGGACGAGGACCTCTGCGTTCTGGGCGTGGACCTCTGTCTGTACGCGGCGGGCGTTGCGAGCGCTGCGCCTCCACATAGTCGGCAGGCTTCTCTTTGAGAGCCTTTGCACTGAGACGGAACTTGCCTGTTTTAGGATCAATTTCCAATAGTTTGATGGCTATATGGTCTCCCTCTTTAAGACCTGTTTCTTCCATTGTCTCATAGTGTTTCCAGTCAATCTCGCTGATATGCAACAATCCCTCCTTGCCAGGCATGAACTCCACAAAGCATCCATAAGGCATGATAGAGCGCACAACTGAATCATAGCACTCGCCAACCTCTGGCAGGGCAACGATTGCCTTGATTTTAGCAATGGCCGCCTCCATAGCCTCTTGGTTGTTGCTAGCAACCTCAACCTTACCAAAGTCTTCTACCTCATCGATAGAAATAACTGCTCCGGTCTCTGCTTGTATGCCTTGGATAATTTTTCCACCAGGGCCAATAACGGCACCTATCATATCCTTAGGTATCATGAATGTGGTGATGCGTGGTGCGTGTGGCTTTAGATCAGCACGCGGAGCAGGCATACACTCTAAGATTTTACCTAAGATATACATACGCGCCTCGTGTGCTTGCGCAAGGGCATTCTCAAGAATCTCGTATGATAATCCATCCACCTTAATATCCATCTGGCATGCGGTAAGACCGTCCTTAGTACCAGTGGTCTTGAAGTCCATGTCACCCAAGTGATCCTCATCGCCAAGGATATCGGAGAGGATAGCATAGTTCTTGCCTTGATTCTCGGAGATGAGTCCCATTGCTATACCACTGACAGGCTTTTTCATAGGCACACCTGCGTCCATAAGGGCGAGCGTACCTGCGCAAACGGTTGCCATACTACTAGAACCATTAGACTCCAAGATGTCGCTAACGACGCGGACACTATATGGGAAGTCCTCAGGAATCATGTTTTTGAGAGCGCGGCACGCCAGATTGCCATGTCCTATCTCGCGTCGTCCCACACCGCGTTGTGCCTTTGCCTCGCCAGTAGAGAACGGAGGGAAGTTGTAATGCAGCAGGAAACGGTCAGTGCCTTGTATGAGCGCCTCGTCTATAATCTTCTCATCACGACTGGTACCCAATGTAACTGTAGAGAGTGATTGTGTCTCTCCCCTAGTGAATATACTGGAACCGTGTGGGCCTGGCAGCGGACTAACTTCGCACCAGATAGGGCGAATCTCCGTTGTCTTGCGCCCATCGAGTCGCTTACCCTCATCGAGCACAGCGCGGCGCATAGCCTCTTTCTCTACATCATGATAGTATCTATCAACAAGGGCGGCTATATCATCAATCTCTACGCCAAGAGCCTCAGCGCGAGCAGCCATATAGTCAGCCTTCTCCGCCTTAAAGTCCTCTCTGATTTGGCTAAACATTGCCTCACGATGATGCTTGTCTGTATCAGCGGAAGTGGCTTGAGCATATGCGCGTGCATAACTATAGTCATGTACTGCCTGCTTGAGTTCGTCGTCGTTTATCTCGTGGCAATACTCACGCTTGGCATCCTTACCATACTCATGCATCATCTCGTTGATAGCGAGGCACTGTGGCTTGATAGCCTCGTGAGCCGCGCGGATAGCCTCTAGCATGACGGACTCGGGCACCTCCTTCATCTCTCCCTCAACCATCATGATATTGTCGTAGGTAGCAGCAACCATCAGTTCGAGGTCGGCATTCTCGCATTGCTCAAAGGTTGGATTGATAACCATCTGTCCGTTGACTCTAGCGATCTCACCTCGCTGACTGGCCCTTCGAATGGAATATCCGAGCAAGCCAATGCTGCACCTGCCGCAAGACCTGCGATAGACTCTGGCATATCGATGCCATCAGCCGAGTACATAGTAACATTGACAAAGGTCTCCGCATGGTAGTTGCTAGGGAAAAGTGGGCGAAGAGCACGGTCGATAAGTCGTGCTATTAAGATTTCATAATCGGAGGCTTTTCCTTCTCGTCTGGTGAAGCCACCCGGGAAGCGTCCTGCTGACGCAAATTTCTCTTTGTACTCTACAGTAAGCGGCATAAAGTCGGTACCCGGAACTGCATCTTTGGCAGAGCATACGGTAGCCAATATCATGGTGTTGCCTAGGGTAGCCATGACTGCTCCATCTGCTTGCTTTGCCAGTTTGCCAGTCTCCAAAGTAATGACACGGCCGTCTGGTAGAGTGATTTGTTTACGAATAATGTTCATTTTGTTTACGATTATGGACGCCGTTTGCGTCCTAGTTAATACTTAGACCACTAAAAGTCGTGCAAAGATAGTAATGTTTTTGCACATACACAAGACTGATTGGAAATTTTCTCAGTAATGTTATGAAAATCAGAAGAGTGTGAGGTCGGCTTCTGTGATTATTGGTTTAGGTCGTTTCTTGCCTCTAGACGAAGGCAGAGTAGGAGTCAAAGGTTTAGGTTGCACAGTTGCAACATTTTGAACCTGAGGAGCATACAGATACGGACGAATAATATCTCTGGTCTGCTGGTCTGTCCATTTGCACTTATCTACTATCCATTCGAGGTAGGAGCGATCTACGCGCAGCATACTCTCAATACTCTCTCCACGATGGGCTCCCTGATTGAGGAAATAGTATTCTCCCTTGCGCGTGAGCCACCTATCATAAGATATGAATTGAAACGCCTCCTGTTGCGCCCATTGCCAGCCTTTTTCAGCCACTTGTGCCCTGAACACTTCGATCGTAGCATAGACATCGTCTAGCGCATTGTGTGCCCCCTCAAAGGGTTTGGAATAGTAGCGTATATATGCGTCGGTGAGTGTACATCTATATTTCTCCCCTGTAGCGGGATCTATCTGTCCCTGCATTTTGAGCCGCTCGAGCACTAGGGCATCATACCAAGTTCGCCCATTAAAATCAAAAGGCAGATGCGCGCGCTCTAGGTTATAATGCAGCATAGGGGCATCGAAAGAGTTGCCATTATAACTGAGCATATCGCAGTCGGCAATGAAGGTGATCATCTCGTCATAGACACTGCTTAGGCTTTTGCCTTGCTCCAGTAGAAAGGTTTTACTGATATGATGTACTGCTTCTGCCTCGGCAGGAATAATAAAAGGCGTTTGGGGCAAGATATACCAGTTGCGGTGATCCAGTATTTGCCATAAGTCGGTATCGAACTTGACTAATGACAGTTGTATGATATGGTCGCGCTGGACATCTAGTCCTGTTGTTTCGGTATCAAAGCAGACTAATTGCATATAGGTAGAAGATAGACTTATTCAACATAGAGAACTAGCCCTTTGAGATATTCTCCTTCGGGATGAT
>SJYC01115318.1:0-16289 GCA_006408675.1 Madoqua kirkii | reverse complement strand
GGGGGGTGGGGTGGGGGATTCCCAGGTGGTACAGTGGTAAAGAATCCACCTATCAATGCAGGAGATGCAAGAGAGCGCAGGTTCAATTCCTGGGTTGGGAAGATACTCTGGAGGAGAAAGTGGCAACCCACTCCAGTATTCCTTTTTTTTTTTTTAATTCAAATACATAATTTTTTTAAATTTATTTACTTTAATTGGAGGCTAATTACTTTACAATATTGTATTGGTTTTGCCATACACTCCAGTATTCTTGCCTGGAAAATTCTATCAAGAGAGGAGGCTGGCGGGCTACAGTCTTTGGGGTTGAAAAGAGCTGGATGAGACTAAGCATGTACACACACGCACACACACAGAGCTGATTTACAATGTGATATTAGTTTCAGGTGTATAGCAAAGTGAACCAGTTACACATATACCATATATCTACTCTTTTTTTAGATTCTTTTCCCATATGGGCCATTAAAGAGTACTGAGTAAGTTTGCTGTGCTATATCAGTTATCTATTTTATATATAGTTGTATGTACATGTCTGGAGGAGGGCATGGCAACCTACTCTGGCACTCTTGCCTGGAGAATCCCATGGACAGAGGAGCCTGGCGGGCTACAGTCCATGGGTCACAAAGAGTCAGACATGACTGAGCGACTAAGTACAGCACAGCACAGCATATGTCAATCCCAGTCTCCCAATTTATCCTTCCCTTCCTGGCCCTGATCCCCTGGTAAACCGTAAGTTTGTTTTCTACATCTGTAACTCTATTTCTGTTTTGTAGATAAGTTCATTTGTCGAACAGCACATCTTTTCTTTTTTTTTGGCCATACCGTGCGGTATGTAGGATCTTCGTTCTCAAATCAGGTTATTGAACCTGTGGCCCCTGAATCGGGAGCATGGAGTCTTAACCACTGAACTGGCAGAGAAGTCCCTCAAAAAGCACATCTTGATTAGTAAATCTTAATTCCTCGTAAGTCCTCACAGCTAAGAGGACAAATAAGTTTTGATCAGACTAGAAGTGATGTTTCTTCTATTTTTCTTAAAAATTGAAATATAACTGACATATCTATAATATTAGTGTTAGGTATACAACATAACAATAACATGGATACAGTTGACCCTTGAGCAATATAGGTGTTAGGGGCCATCTCCTGTTCCACAGTCAAAAATCTGGGTGTAACTTGGTGGTCAGTCCTCTGTATCTGCACCCCTGTATTCAACCGCAAACCATGTAGTATTATAGTCCACAGCTGTGAGCGTAGGCAGTCATGCTTAAGTCTTCACAACCCGATGGACTGTAGCCCGCCAGGATCCTCCGTCCGTGGAATTTTCTAGGCAAGAATACTGGAGTGGGTAGTCATTTCCTCCTCCAGAGGAATCTTCCCGACCCAGGGATCAAACCCAGGTCTCTTGCATCAGCAGGCGGATTCTTTACTACTGTGTCACCAGGGAACCCTTAGTATTAACACATATTTAGCAAGGAAAAAAAAAATCTATGTATAAATAGACCCATGCAGTTCAAACCTGTGTTATTCAAGGGTCAATAGTATGTTACAAAATAACTGGCTATTTTTTAAGAGTAAAAAATACTGACTGAAACTGTCACCCAAAGAAATCCTTTTACCTCTGTGAGTATGGTTGTCTCATAGGAAGGTTGGTATTTCTCCTTCTCATGAGGTGTTCGTTTCTCCATTTTCTCCCTATCTGTTTTTTGTTTTCTGTCTGCACCTTTGGGCTGAAAGGAGAAATATTCCATTTTAAACTCAAGTACTTACCCTTCGATTCAACATTACTTCTACAAACTTAGAATAATCACTTGTGAAACAAAAAGGTATATACAAGAGGTAAAGACAAGATCCATCATTAAATCCAAGTCTGAAAATGGGATACTTAAATGTGTGATGGAACTGAAGGCGAGTACGAGATCTATAGCTTCAGCATGGAAAAATCTCTAAAGCACATAGTTATGAAAAAAAGCAAGCTTCAAAGCAATTCATACAATTCTGTTTATGTTTCAAAGGAAAATATGTGTATATCTATGTACATGTGTACATAAGAGCACAGAAGTGAATTGGAATGTGTATGAAATTACTGACACTGCTTACCTCTGGGGAGAGGTTGGGGGTCAGAGCAAGAGTCATGCTCCAAATACTTTCACGTTAATGAATCTTGCAATGAGAAGACATTTATCCACATGATATCCCTACGATCCCTTTTCCAGGTTCCCCTTCTCCCACCATCCCTATTTAAACTTCTTTACTGGGCAGCTCAGTACTTATTTCAGTAACTCTAATTTAGGCTGGGCTTTCATAGTTTTGGAAAAGAGATAAGCTGACTTTCTCACTTGATGACTAATGTTGCAAATGAAAGACAAGGAAAAAAAGTCCAAGGACCAGCGCAAAGCCCAGGAATACCTTGAAGACTTTGATCTGGCAGCTGGCTGAGTGTAAGTGCTCAGTATACTCCCCGCTCTCATTCTCCTTGAAGGTGTCAATTTGTACTCGAAATGGCACTCCCTTCTCACCACCATGTTTCCTCATGGTGAACTCTGTGCTAATACAATGCACCTGAAAAGAATACACCATCCAGCCAGGTTTCAGTTCTATTAGGAGCCAAACCAGTCAGCAACATTTTAGGGCAACAGCAAAACCTTTAAACACCTACAAAACAACCTTACACTCTCTTTCTGATCATGAAGAGTTTATACTCTCATGAGGAAATGAGGAAAACTTCAATGATTTACAAACGCAAACAAAGTAAATGTACAGGTCTAATGTTAACAAAAAGCTGCTCTGAGGAATTCATTAATTATTTCAGAAAAGACAGAGTTAACAGACAAGAGAAATGGTTTCTGTTAATGAAATTTCCTGAAATTTATGGTTGATTTTAGAAAACAGAGGCACCATCCATGCTGGGAGAATAGTAAATATGAAAGCTCACGAGCAATAGGAAGAAAACTGTTTGCTAGGCTATTGCATAAAGTCCAAGATCTTGACAAATCTTCATAGTGGAACCCTGGTTGACCAAATGCTAGCCTGGGTAAGTTATTAACTTATCTAAGACTCAAGGAATATTCTTACTCCACAGGATTCTTGTTGAAAATCTTAAAATCATGGGTAAAAAGTGTTAACACAGTGACTATCTGATGAGAAACACTCAGTAAACTACTGGCTATCATTATTACAAATATGAGTTTTCAGGCAGTCTACCCAAAGGACATAATCAGATATGCAAATCAAATTCTAATTATGAAGATGTTCAAAATAACTTCTTTGGTAGTACTGAAAAATGAGGATAATCTCAATGCTAGACAACTGTTAGGTAAGTTTATCTCAAGAATAAAATATTATGCATGCATTAGCAAGTACTTTTGAGAGAAACAAATAAATAAATTGAGGAAATTAGAAGAGCAACTCAGCAACTCCTCTTTGCTTTCATATGTTGAGAAGTCTGCATTTGTTTAGAAGTTTACAGGTTGTAACCCAGAAAGATTTCAAATTCAATACATTTTTATCCTTTAAGGACCAAACTGGTGGTAAGGTATCCTTTTCAAAACTGGAGCCCTGTCCACAGCGTCTTACCTGAATAAACACAGACGTCCTTTTCGCAGGGTCCCACAGGAACTCCACTGTGTTTAGTTGGTTTGGATTAGCCCTAGGATCGATTATACCCACAGACATTGGGATATCTGAGAAATAAATGGTGATCATTGAACAATTCTGGGTGCTACTGGGTTTAAATAAGAAAGCACCAATTCTTCTATCATTGGTCCTGAATTACCAAGATTTTTGTGTATCATACCCTAAACTTCTTTTTTTTTGCCAAAAAAGAGTTCAATCAGAGCTAAAATTGACCTAAGTACTTTCCTTCGAGCATCTTTTTTCCCTTTAAAAAGTTTTTAAAATAAGACAATTTATGAGTAGTTTCCTTTTAATTTGCCAGAATTCTACTTAAATTTAGTTTACACACTGGGTCTAGTGTCATGAAAAATTTAGTTTATAATCTGCTTCACTTACAGTTTTAAGGGCAGTGTTACTGCTAGAGAAAAACTAAGAGGATTGTTATAGAAGCATAAAGCAGAGTGTCCGAATAAAGACAGAAATCACTGCATCACAAATATAAGTGGGTAAATTTAATATAACAGTTGACTCATGAAGTCATCAAAGAATCCTATAATAGAATGACACAACTTATATTCAAGAGGGGAGGAAAATGAACAGACTTTAGAACTTTCTGTTCCATATGGCATGTGTTTTTAAATATTATTCCCTGACTGCTATTAATAATTCAAATTGAGAGATAAGGCCAGCTAATATTTGTTATTATAACTGTGCTATAACTTCTCTACCTACCGTTTTGATATCAATGATTCAAATAAGAAAGCATTAAGTGGGTCCCATTCCACACTATTAGCTGTGTTGGATTTATCCTAAACTCAGTTTATCAAATGGATATTAAGATATCCGTAGGAGAACGAGTGTTTTCTCAGACAAAAGTAGTAATACTTTAGGTCTGTTTAGTAACCATGTTTACTATTAGGAGATAATAACCAATAAGAGATCAAGGACAGATGCCAGAACTAAAAGTATATTCATGAAGAGAGGCTAACACTGCAGAGCTTGAATGTATATTTGTGTGTGTGTGTATGTATATGTGTGTGTATCACATCTTCTTTATCCATTTAACTGTTGATGGACACTTAGGTTGTGTGCACATCTTGGCAACTGTAAATAATGCTGCTATGAATGTTGTGGTGCATGTATCTTTTTGAATTGGTATTTTTGGTTCCTTTGGATATAGACCCAGGAGTGGAAATGTTAGGTCATATGATAGTTCTATTTTTAGCTTTCTGAAAAACCCTCCACACTGTTTTCCACAGCGGCTATGCCAGCTTAATTTCCACAACATGTATAAGCGTTCCCAAAGAGAAGGGAACTGTAACACATGCTACTGTATGTATGAATCGTGAGGATTATGCTGACTGAAATATCCCAGGCACAAAAAGACAAATAATGATTTCATTTATATGAGGCACCTACAGCAGTTAAATTCATACAGATAAAAAGTAGAATGGTGGTTGCCAGGGGCTGGGGAGAGAAAGGAATGGGAAATTGTTGTTTCATGGGTACAGAGTTTCACTGTTGCGAGATGAAAAAATTCTAGAGATGGATGGTAGTGATGGTTTGTGCAACAATGGGCATGTACTTAATGCAACTGAATTGTATACTTAAAAATGGTGGTTAAAACGGTAAATTTTATGTTATGTATATTTTACCACAACTAAATTAAAAAAACAAAAGCAAAAAGCACTTTTTAGTAATGGATGCAGTTGTTACAGAACTGAAGTGTCTACACTTTCAACTTGAATTTTGAAATCATTACAACCAGTAATATTTTATGCTTAGTTCATGTTAATTGAGCCCCTGGAACATTTTGAGTCAGGGCAAATGTCAAGTAAAGAAAACCAATACACAGACCATAGTTACAGGGACTTCCTAAGCAATGGATTCTCTTAACTTACCTATGTCAAGAATTCTGTCTCCAGGTCGGTTCCACCTCCAGCCCTCCAGCTGCTGATGTTCGGTGTACTGTAGCCGTCTGTCGTGGAACACAACACGGAATATACTCTAAAAGGAAGCAACAGTATCAAATGACAACGGCATCCCTTAAAAATCAGTGCTGACAAAGAAAACGAGCAGGAGTCACCCCCAGCTGGCTTCCAGACACAACCTAAAGTTATTTTTCTTGAGATCGGTTTTACTTTAAAACCCAAATCATTCAATATTTCCAGGCAAACTTTATAACTGCTCAAATATAACCTCATAGTTAACTAGTACCATAATTAAAACTTGGCTTAAACGTCAGCCCTGACTGGTAACTAGGCATAAAGAATGTCCACCGGAAGCATTAATACATGTGTCCACTGTTGCATGCAATGTCTGGCTCAGTTCTTTAGCTGTATATGAAATCCTCGCCAAGCCCCTGCTTGCTAACCCCCCAAACAACCTGTAGACACTGAGGGTAGGCAGGGGCTGCTTCCATCAACTTTCCTTTTGTTACTCTTACTTTGTGGACGTGCCCATTGACATCTCTCTCATCACCTTCTACACAGCTGACCAGACTCCTTCATCTCAATTATACTGCGAATTCATCACTATCAGTCCAGACTAAGAAAACTGCTATTCATCAACAGTAGCTCCTGGTTTCCTTGCTACTAGACCAAGTATCCAAAGACACACTGGAACTTCTCTAAAGATCTCAAGGAGGCTACTTTATTCCACCCAAAAGGAACTTCACAGAGTCATGAGAGTCTCCAGGCCTGGTATGCTAAGTTTTCTCTTTCGGCAGCTCTGAAAAATCCAGGTGACTAGGTGGGTTCATTCTGGCCCCTAAGAAATAACACAGCAGTTTACCACTCTGCCAACAAACTACAGTAGGTGAGAGATTACCACCAAGCCCCTTAGGAAAGAAAAAATATTAATCCAAAAAGGATCAGTACTTGGTTGTTTTTTTTTTACCTTCACCAACTTGCCATTGATTTCTGGAAGTTCTCCAAGTTTCCTATTGTCTAGCATTCGGATTTCATAAGACTGTCCTAGAAGGAAAAAGTAACTATATTTTATATTTATCATAGGTTAACTTCCCAAGATTCAAAAAGAATAAAATTCAGTTCTCTGAATACACAAGAGTGTAACATTATTAGTAACAACTATAATCCTTTACTATATGCTAAGCACAATGCTAAATGCTTTTCATAAATTATATCATTTAATTGACACAACTCTCTAAGGTATTATCAATTTCAGTTTCACATATAAGGAAACTGAAATGTAGAGTCTAATCAACTTGTCCAAGGTCACACAACTGGTAAATAAAAGAGCTGGATATAGTAATACTTCTCAGACAGTAACAAACAGGGATGTTCAGGGAACAGGGATTAGAAAAGGGGAGTCAGAACTAAAAATGGGCAGGTAGAAGAAAGAAACCAGTAATATTTGTCAAACACAACACTGAAACTCAAATTTCTAAAGTAAGGTTTTGACTTTAACAGGTCACACTAGAAAGGTAGTTTTTTACACATAAGTGTACCTAATTAAATATCACAAATCCAGTAGGTCTATAAATAGTACTAATGAGTAAGACCACATCTAACCTTGATTGAGATATGTCAGAGTTTCATCATGGAGTTTCACTGCTGGAGAGGTGGCAGCACAAAGCACATATTGAAAAGGGAGAATTTTATTCTCATTATCTGGAGGCAAACTTGATTCTTCTTGCTTAAAAATGGGCAGTGCAAGGACATCACTAAAATAAAACAAATGCCTTACTTTAACATCTGACAATGGTGTAAGAGCAGATTTATACTGAAACCTTTAACTGCAATTTGCTTTCAAAAACCATAAACATTACTCACTGTGAAGTTTCTTCCTAACCATCCAGTTCAGGTTACCTGTTGGGATATCCCTCTGACCCCAACAATGTAGGCAGTGACATACATTCACTGCTAAAAATCACTTAAGTGTCCAAAGAGCATTTCTAGGAATCACAGACAGGGGTTCCTAAAATGGCTCTGAAAATTGTATGCAAGGTTCCAAAATGTCAATTTAGGACACTCAGTGATATATTTGTTCTCAGAAAGGCACCAACTACAGTGTTTTTATAACCCCATCAGCTCATCTACTATAAGGATTTAAAGAAGAATCAAAATTCCAAGAAACCAAATGAAAAGCACAAATCAATGACCAGTACATATTTCAAGGTCAGCTCATACTCTGTGGAATATGACTAACATGGAGATATCCCTACCAGCAACCTCCTCCAAGAAAAAACTTCTTATATTTCCATCAGTTTATCTAAACTTGCAAACACACATATCTGATGAATTCTAGTATGTTACTCCTTTACTTTGACAATAAAGGTCCGACTAGTCAAGGCTATGGTTTTTCCAGTGGTCATGTATGGATGTGAGAGTTGGACTGTGAAGAAAGCTGAGCGCCAAAGAATTGATGCTTTTGACTTGTGGTGTTGAAGAAGACTCTTGAGAGTCCCTTGGACTACAAGGAGATCCAACCAGTCCATCCTAAAGGAGATCAGTCCTGGGTGTTCTTTGGAAGGACTAATGCTGAAGCTGAAACTCCAATACTTTGGCCACCTCATGCAAAGAGTTGACTCATTGGAAAAGACCCTGATGCTGGGAGTGATTGGGGACAGGAGGAGAAGGGGATGACAGAGGATGAGATGGCATCACCAACTCGATGGATGTGAGTTTGGGTAGACTCCGGGAGCTGGTGATGGACAGGGAGGCCTGGCGTGCTGCGATTCATCAGGTCTCAAAGAGTCAGACATGACTGAGCAACTGAACTGAACTCCTTCTGATGTCCTAGTTAAACAGTACTGGACCAAGTTAGAAGTCCTGGGTTTCAGCCTTTAAAACCCTTGGGCAAATCTTAGGCACATTCTTTTGAGTGTTCATCACTTCATCTATAAAATGGGAACCACATCCGCTGTCAAGAATAAATATATGAGGAAGTATTTCGGAAATAATAAGGGGCTAAAATGGGTGTAAAAGATTACCAATAATTTTCCCTCAGAACCTCTAGCCATGGTTAGTGAGAAAGAATATCCTGGACCCTGGAGACCAACTGTTGTGATTAGCATTCAGTACAGATCAAACTTTAAAAGGATTTTAAGAGCTGAATCAAATTAAAGAGCATTTTCGATTATCTCAAGACATGCCACAAAATTCTCAAAATAAAATGTATTTTAATTTAAAGACTATGAACTCTCATCCTTTGCCTGTAAGAATGTAAAATGATGCAACCACTTTAGAAAAATGATAGGCAGTCTCTTACAAGAGTAAACATGCACTGGCCCTTTGATCCAGCAATTCTACTCATAGGTATTTATCCAAGAGAAATGAAAGATTAAGAACAGCCAAAGACTTACACATAGATATCCATAGCATACAAGCAAAAACTGGAAAGAAGCCAAATGTTCATAACTAAGAAAATGGATACATTAATACAAACTGCAGTATACTCATATAACATAATACTACTCAGCAAAACAAGGATTTCAACAAAATGGTTCAATCTCACACATGTGATATTGAACCAAAGAAATCAGAAAAAAAGAATATATCAATATAATCCATGATATATTATGTTCTAAAACAAGCAAAATTTAAAAATACAGTGACTTCCTACCAGGGTAGGGATCAACTGTGAAGGTATACCAGCGAACTTTCCAGAATATAAAAGTGTTCTATATCATGTTAGGTTATGGATTACACAGTTGTAAAGTACAGCTGAAATTCACTTTAACATATATAAATTTTACTAAAAAAAAAAAAATTAGTAAGTGGAGGATGAGAAATGGTAGGGGCTTCCCAGGTGGTGCTGGTAGTAAAGAATCTATAAAAGAGTCGTAATATGCAATATTTAAAGCTGGGGGATATGTACAAGAGGATATGTACAAAATCATTATTTTCTTAATATATGTTTGAAATTTTCTATAATAAAGTTTAATAGAAAAAATATGTATAGGCCACAGTGTACTTGCACATGTAAAAGAAAGGTAAAAGATACATGACATAAACAGTTGAAACTAAAAGGTTAGAGGTCAGGGACGCAGTGACTTATCAACATTCTCCACATTCAAAATGAAACAAAACTTTACCTATAATTTAAATGTTATGCTTATATTATAAAAAAAGAGATCAATATCAACTTTACTAAGCACAGATGGAAAGGCAATTCCTTATGCGTACCTATATCCCTCAGCCGCCCACACTATTTCCAAACATTAGATTATAAAATTATTACATTCAGACAAAAAAATCATTTATAGAAAAATGACTATAATCATGCAAATCACATAAACATCATAAGTCTTATTAGAATATAAAACAAGTAAGATCTAAGAATACACATAGTATAATAAAAATTTGGTGGTATAAGTGCTAAAGAAAAAAAAGGAGGGTTAGCAAACAAAGAAATTTCTCTAATGTTTAGCAAGGCTATATGCATTATGAGCTGAATCCAGGAACCCGAGATGCAAACCAGTATTCATGAAACACAGGTTTCTTACAGCTAAAAAGAATTTAAAAGGCAAGAAAAACAACGTGTGCTTTCCTGTCCCTCTGGTCTGGAGGTGCGTGTGCTTTGTCCACACCATGGTGTTAAGGGTGGAGAAGGTCAGGAATCCTTTCTGTCCATATTAATTTATCAGGTGAGATGTACTATGGTACCCTTGAGATAATAATATAAAATGTAGAAGTACTGGGGTTTCTAGAAAAGTACTATGTCCCAGTTCTCAGGAAAATGAGGAAGCTACTACTGCTCCCCCAGCAAACAGTATGGAAAATAAAGCAAAATCAAGAAACATGACATCAGTCTTCAGAAGACTCAGCTGCCTTGTCACTCCCAAATGCACCATACCTGATGATTCCTTGAAAGATGACGGATGACTACCAAGAATCAAGGCCAGTCAGATTTTGCAACATAACAACAGCTGAAACACTATGAAAGGAGGGTGGCTGTGTTGTTTTGTTCTTCTCAAGTTATCAGTGCCTAGTAAGGTTAATATGTAACAACAGTTTCTAGTCTTCTCAATATAATGTGGATTACACCTAGCCCCTCGTGACTAAGCAAAGGGCTGTCAATTAAGGCTAGAATTCTAAAACTGCTACCCCTAAAATCAACTCAAAACAGTACAGCCAACCCAAGTACTCTCTCATTAGAGATTTTAAAATCTAAAATCCTTGAATATAATCACTCATGTTCTTGCCACACTGAGCTGCTTTTACTCTGCTGTGGGAACAAGAATCCATTCAGCTCCACATTCTTAGAAGTGCAGGCTAAAGGTCAGTGATAAACACAGCTCTAGGCCCCTGCTTATCCCACAACAGTAACAATTCAGCAGGAAACAATTTTGAAATACAGAAGTCTGTTCCTTCTCTGATGTAAACTGAGTGCAGCTTTGGAAAACCAACTCCAGTGAACTCTAAGTGGTTGTTACCAATTTAGCATTTTATTGTATTCTCTGCCTCATATACTTAATTCATTCCAGGGAAACATGAGCTGTTTAAAGGGAATAACTTCTCCTTGGTGTGTTGAAATACTTGTTGACATGATTTATATTTTTTATTTGCCTGCATTCTCCAGAACATTCCAGTCCTAATATATTTTGATCATTTTTGAATTCTCAACATTTCACAATATCTCTGATTAAATGTAAGGATACAGAAAACTTACCTGTTAAAGTTGATTGCATGTTAAAAATGTGTGCCACTAAGTAGAAAACCACCCCTGAGTGAAGAGGCCTAGCAGAAAGCATCTGATTGGAAGTCACTGAGGAACAGAAACAGTATCAGGTATGATCTTTCCTGTTTGTAACTGGGATTCCGTGAAGAGCTGCTTCATGGTCCCCTGAAGTATAAATTACCCTTTTGAGATCAGGCAGCCTCTGAATGGTCTCTACTTGTGCACTCCTACAGTTTAACCTTCTCCCTCAGGCCTGCTGGTTCCTGAACCCTCTTCTAGAGAGCCAGGAGCAAAGAGAGGAAGAGGTCTGATGAGCTTTACCTTGAGTGAACTCCAAGAGTTGGTGATGGACAGGGAGGCCTGGCGTGCTGTGATTCATGGGGTCGCAAAGAGTCGGACATGACTGAGAGACTGAACTGAACTGAACCTTGAGTAAGAAAGGTAAACAGAAAGATGTCCACAGCAATTATGGAAATTAGAAACTAACTTGGGACAATAAGATGCCATGAATGTCTAACTTTCCTATTTATAATACTTTAGACTCCATCATGATGAAAAGAAAATATGAAAGAAAACATGCCAGTCTTCCTATGTTAGTTACAGCATGAAAGGACAAGAACCAAAAAGACTATACACCCTGCTCTGAGGTCAGCTTCAAAAGAAAAAAAGTACAAATAAATAAATAAAGAGGAAAAACATATCCAGGAAATAACTGGCTATGACACTTTTAAAGAAGACAGGACAGCAGAATGATTTCCTGGGATGTGTGGGAAGGATGGAAGGGCAGATAAGGGAGGACACCTGGCAGGGAGAGATGGCCCTGAAAGTTTTACAATGAAGCCAGTGAGATGCCCTAACTACTGAGTAATGGTGAAATCAGCCAACCTTCTTGTTAAGAGCCCTCTGTCACAAGTGATAAAAGATGTTCGCTACCTGAGCAACTGGTGAAAATTTTTCAACTAAAAAGCAGCATAGATGGTATAAAAAAAAAAAAAACCTGCCTGGCTAGTTGTTTACCTGCCAGATAGCAGAAGAGATAAGAATTATAATTCTGAATGTAAGTTGACCAAGAAAGAGAAACTGATTGCAAAAGAGGAAGTGCTGGGAGCCTCAAATGAAAGCAACCAAGCCAGGTAAGCTGGAAGAATAGGGAACACACTTCAAACAGTGAAGAAGACAGGACCCAAGCACGTGGTCTGAGATGAAAAAAAGTCCTCAAAAATGAAATCTGCCAATCCCATGTTATCTGAGATAGAGTGGAAAAAGAAGGGAGGTATCTACACAGAGCGGATGGAAAGCTCACCAATCAACACAGAATTAGAAGGACATGCGCAAGAAAAAAAAAAAAAAAAATATATATATAAAAGGGAAAAACTATTTTTTTTTAAGTGGCAACAATATATAAAAGGAACAAGCTTGAGTTGAAGCCCAGACTGTGCTGAGACCTGCACAAAAAAGGTACGGGAAAGCACGGGTCCACTTTTTGTTGTATATGACACATAAGTAATATAAAAAAGAGACAGGAGAACATCTTGATCCCTGGTTTTTCTTCTGTCTTTTCTGTAAAGAAACACCACCTTAAGAATAGAAAAAGACAACCAAATATGGGATTAATGGATCACAATACGTAAGGAGACTATCAAAAAGTACCAGGAATGAAATTATATACCTGGATGAATTGTATACCAGGAAAATTAGAGAATGAGAAGATGAGATCTGTAGGTGACACTCAGTATGTAAGCTCAGACAAATCTCATGGTTCTCATAATGCCAAACATCACATTAGCTTTTCCTGTCTGTAGTAGCAATTTTCAACATGAAAAGAGAGTATATTCTTCATACACACCACAGTGATCTGATATGAAATCCAAGGCAAGACTGCAGAAACAGCTATTAAAAGAATGCCCAACTGTTCAGTCATGTCTGACTCTTTTGAGACCCCAGGGACTGCACCCTGCCAGACTCCTCTGTACATGAGATTTGCCTGGCAAGAACATTGGAGGGGGTTGCCATTTCCTCGTCCAGATCTTTCAAACCCAGGGATCAAACCTGCGTCTCCTGCACTGCAGGTAGGATTGTTTGCAGCTGAGCCACCAGGGAAGCCCGTTAAAAGAACAGTTTATGAGTATTCAGGCAGGGCATCAAGGATCGCTAGAAACCATAAGCAAACTATCTCAGTTTCCTTTCTAAATGTGGTTGGACAAAGGAATGCTATAAACATAAATATTTCTGGACTTCAGCAATGTATAAAACACTCTCTCTGAATTCTGTAAGTTAAGTGGTTAAGATAATTACTATGTGCAGACTGCAGCCACAGTGAGAGTAAGTCTGGAAGAAGGTTTAGTGATACTCCATAGGACCTCAGGGAAGCCTGCCTCTGCAACATTTTTTATAAGTAAATGACTTGGATGATGATCAAATATGCAAATGACAGGAATCTGGGATGGGAAAGCAATCTTATATATGATAAAATCAACTTTTAAAGTAATCCTAAGTGGCTGGAATAGAAGGCTAAATCTAACAGGATAAACTTTAATAAGGATAAATATAAAGTCGTATACTTAGAATTAACATCGACAAAATGGCTCAGTATATGTGAGAAAGACTAGGACTTAAAAAAAATCTATTTCAGTGAGACAAAACGTGCTATGGCTGCCCCAAATGCTGATGACCATGTTTCATTAAAAGTAAAGTCTGAGGAGGAAAACGGCCTTCTTCTCTATGCAAACTGCCTACACTTGAGAACTGTGCTTAGCTCTGAATGTGGAACTTTAAAAAGATTTTAAAAATCTAAGGAAATAGATGAGAATAAATGAGGGGATCTAACACCATGTTGTTTGAAGAATAAGTCAAGGCAATGATGTTTGAAGCAAAGAAGTCTTGTTAGGTCTACTAAGAGATTCAATGATTAGTTTAGGACTGATCAGTTCAGACTTGCCCTCATTTTAAACATTAAATTAAGCCAATCAAAAATAAATCACAAAGTCAATTAAATGGTTTTATTATTCTAAAAGGATGAAATGTCTTGAGCCTGCTCAAGTTATAGAAGCTGACTGGGATAGGCCTAGAAAGGCTACGTGTTATTAGAAAAGGCTATACAGCATCTAGTGCCCTCTAGAAGAAGAAACACCACAAGTTCACTGCTTATTAGAGTCCAAAGCCTACTACTCTGTATCATCTGCTACAGAAAGCAATGACCAAATGATAACTATAAAGCCTATATACTGGCTAGACCAACTGGCTTATACACCTTCCTACATATTTTTACAATTTTTCATTTTTACCTTTGTCTATTTTTCATTTTTGCCTTTGTATATTTGCCATGACAAAACAAGTACTACACAAAACATAATAAAGGCATAGATGACATCAAGGCATGCTAAATTTTCCTTATAACAAATCCAAAGACTCATCAGTATAGTTTTCCCTAACATAGATGATTCCTAAAAATTATACTCTTGGTAAAAGACATAAAAAGAGTTTCGATTCTTAAACAAAATTTACACTTTCTTTTGGCCAAAGATGATTCTAATGAATTCTACTTGGGATACACTCTTCTACTGCTAAACTATGTATGAACTAGCTAGCAAGTAGAACATGTTTCCTGAAGTATTGATAACTCCCTCTTTAAAAAGAAAACTTCAATCATTCATTCAAATATTAAGTATCTACTAGTGTCAGACAGACTATTCTAAGTACTAAAAACTACATATCAACTTTTAAAATAAAATTATTTTTCTTCTTTCTTTTTTCTTTCTTTTGGACTTTTATGTTTCAGTGCTAAGTCGCTTCAGTCTGACTCTGCAACCCTGTGGACTGTATGTAGCCTGCCAGGCACCTCTGTCCATGGGATTCTTCAGGCAAGCAAACTGGAGTGGGTTGCCATGCCCTCCTCTGGGGGATCTTCCCGACCCAGGGATCAAACATACATCTCTTTTGTCTCTTGCACTGGCAGGTGGGCTCTTTACCACTAGTGCCACCTGGGAAGCCCAAGAGCAGTCAATAAATGGCATCTCTTTTGTTGTTCTTGATCATTCAAATATTAAGTATCTACTAGTGTCAGACAGACTATTCTAAGTACTAAAAACTACATATCAACTTTTAAAATAAAATTATTTTTCTTCTTTCCTATTTTTTTCTTTCTTTTGGACTTTTATGTTTCAGTGCTAAGTCGCTTCAGTCTGACTCTGCAAACCTGTGGACTGTATGTAGCCTGCCAGGCACCTCTGTCCATGGGATTCTTCAGGCAAGCAAACTGGAGTGGGTTGCCATGCCCTCCTCTGGGGGATCTTCCCGACCCAGGGATCAAACATACATCTCTTTTGTCTCTTGCACTGGCAGGTGGGCTCTTTACCACTAGTGCCACCTGGGAAGCCCAAGAGCAGTCAATAAATGGCATCTCTTTTGTTGTTCTTGCTGTGCAGACATTAAGTAGTGTCCAACTCTTTGCCATCCCATGAGCTACAGCATGCCAGGCTTCCTCGTCCTTCACTGTCTCCTTGAGTTTGCACAAACTCATGTCCATGCCATCCAACTATCTCATCCTCTGCTGCCCCCTCTCTTCTCTTGCCCTCAATCTTTCCCAGCATTGGGGTCTTTTCCAAGGAGCTGGTTCTTCGAATCAGGTGGCCAAAGTATTGGAGCTTCAGCTTTAGCATCAGTCCTTCCAATGAATATTCAAGGCTGACTTCCTTTAGGACTGACTGGTTTAGATATCCTTGTAGTCCAAGGGACTTTCAAGAGTCTTCTCCAGCACCATAGTTCGAAAGCAGCAATTCTTCAGCACTCAGCCTTCTTTATGGTACAACTCTCACATCCATATATCACTAATGGAAAAACTATAGTTTTGACTATATGGACCTTTGTCGATAAAGTGATATCTCTGCTTCTTAATATGCTATCCAGTTTGTCATTGCTTTTCTTCCAAGGAGGAAAGAGAAAACAAAAGTGTTATTTGCTCAGTCGTGTCCAAGTCATTGTGACCCCATGGACTGTAGCCTGCCAGGCTCATCTGTCCATGAGATTTTCCAGGCAAG